>GL380019.1:37859-55509 GCA_000143925.2 Caenorhabditis brenneri
CATTAAATATACTGCTCGGAAATAGTTTTATCATAACAACCAGCTTCCTTGAAACAGAAAATTGATGTACTGTTTCAAAAAATTTGAGACTAACAGATGAGACTAACAGCTTCCGATTTACGCTCTGTTTCAAATATCGTATATATCTGCATTGAACTAGGAACAGTAAAAAAGGAGCAGCAGAGACTACCGGAATTTCGAACTTCAAAAAAAATTGGTCAAGACAATCACTGTTTCAAAAAGAAGCAGGCTTGGTTTTCATGAATTGCGAAATAGTAATTTGTTTCATTGTTTTGAATATCCTGATCAAGTAAACTATTTATTTAGCTACTTCTGAATAGTCGCCGCTATTGCATGTGGACCATGAAATCACGCTTACAATCGAGTTTTTCAAAAATTCATCTTTTTCATTTTTTTTTTGAAACAGAAAAAAAAGTTTTTCGGTACTCTTATTTTCCAGATGATAAGTTTTCAGTTACTATTTCAAGAAAAATTACAGCTAGAACTCAAATTTTTGATTAATTATGGGTTTTCAATTGCGAGAAGTTTACACAACTGACTTACCAAATCACAAATTGAAATGAGATTTATGAAGTTTCAACTGGATAATTTTGTGAAACAGAAGAGAAAATTGACCTAAATATTGCTTCCCGCCATGAGGAAATCGCTATGGAGTGGGAAAACATGATATCGGTTAGGATTTTTCAGTAACTTTTTCTTATCTTATAAAGAAATTTCACTGCTTCTGGATGGCTGCATCAGAAAATCGGAATTTGTTGGAACATAAATTATTTTCACTGTTTCAAAAAAAAATCATTCAAAATTTTGTGTTGAACTATTTATTGTCCACAGTGATCAATTGTAAATTATCACCACACTTGCAACTCAAAATCTATCAGAAAAATTGAATAAAAATTCTGAGATTGAAATATTTTCTGTTACAAAACGGTACTTTTGAAGTATTCACATTGTCATTTTCGATTATTTCATAGTCTTAAGTCGAAAATTGAAACTGTAAATAAAAGTTACCGAAAAATTTCTAACTCCATGGTTCAACCCACTGCTTCTCGGTAGCTCCAACTGGACATCAAATATATTTGAAATGGAGAATTTTTTTCAAATTCCGGCTCTTCCCGTTAAAAAATTCATTAATCAGTTGTTTAGCACCCTGTTTCCAACAGTCTTGTAGCATTCAAGCTTACTTTCAGTTTTTTACTGTTAACCTTAACATTTTAGAAACTTTACTGTTTCAAAAAATTTCATTCGTTGATCTTACAATGGTACAGCGATTGGGCCAATATCGAGTTTCCGATATTAAATGTTTATGAATTACCTGGAACATGGACTTTTCACTGTTCCAAAATTAAATATAACTGTAAAATAGGGAGAACGGGGATTCAGACTACCTTTTTTTGAATGAAGAGCACTGATTTCAATATTTCGAAAAAACTTCTCTTTTCAAAAAAAAATCCCTGTTTCAAAATAAATAAAAAATTATTTGCGTTAACAACAATGACAATGGATTCAACAACCTCCCATTGAGTATTTTCAAGAAGAGACCGTAATATATCTAACTATTTTTTTGTTAAAAAAGGTGGTAGAACATAAAATCCTACGGTGATTTTTTAGGTCTTTTTTTTCACCCGGCGCTCAATGACGATGATGTTCCAAACTGGTTTTGGGTTGGACCCCCTCAGAGGTATTCACCGGAATAAATTTGAAAAAAAAACAAAATTATAGAATTTCGATTTCAGAATGGCTCGGAACATTCGACCATGGATTGATTAGGGTGATTATATCGGGATTGTGAAATGTTGCATGGGAAGGCCTGCCCCAAAATTATATTTCTCTATATTTATACAGAAGAACTGTGAAAGAGAAAAATAGCGGAATTCAATATATTTTTTGAAACAGAGAAAATTTTTTCAATTTTGAGCTAAGGACAAACATTATTCCAAAAACAAAAACAACAATTCCGTTTACTGTTTCACAATTTTATGTGATCGAGTAGATGTCCATCATTTTCTAATTTTGCAAACCAAACCAACTAAAGGAATTGAGTGTTTAGAAGCTCCCTTTTTAAAAATTTTTTGACACAGAAGAAAGTTCTTGAATTTTTTACCGAGTAATTAATATTTTTACCGTTTAGAAATATACTTTAAACTGGCTAATTACTAACAGTTTTGATCTTTTCAATGATAAAGAATATCTGAATTCACCATTAAAATAAAGATAAAGAAGTCTAAACTGGAAAATTTTGTGAAACAGTAGAAAAAAATTATGTTTTATTTCCGCTCTAAGAAAAAAAATATGATGTGACAGAACACAATATCAGTGTAAATTTTCTCGATAATTTTTCCAAATATTTTACGGTCGATCATTGCTTTTTGGATGGTTGCATCAGAAAATCGACGTTTGTTGAAACAGGAAAAAGTTTTCTTTGCTGTTTCAACTTAAAATTCCATTCAATTTTTTGTGTTCAGCTATTGTTATTTTGCTGTAATTCTTGTCTGCTGTATTTTGTCTGAATCAACTCACAGTTCACTGAAATCACGTCTGAAACTCAAAATGTAAGGAAGACTTGAAACAGTTGGTCACATTAGAACTGACCTGTTCTGCCTACAAAGCCCGTTCCGCCCTAAATTGAAATTTTTAAATGTTTCAAAAAAAAATTTCTTCTGAAATTTCGATATCAAATCAATGTGTCCTGCCAAGGGAACTTTTTGATCCCAGTTACCGATAACATCGTTAGAAGTTAATTTACTGTCAGTTGCTAACTGTTTTTTTATTGGATTTTCAAAAAATTCGTGATCATTTAACAGTCAACATTGATATATTCCTTGTTTTGTACTATGAACTTTCAGAAAATTTTCTCCTAACCCCAAAACCACGTGTTCAAGTTTTTTTCACAAACGAAACTACCAAGACTATTTTCCCTGTTTCATTATTTGTTTTTCACGAAGACAACATTTCATAATTTGTTAAATGGAAGTAACACACGTGTCAGTTGTCTATCTTCTCTGATTTCAATATTCATCGTATAAATGCTCTAATTGAAACGTTGAACAGCTCCGGAACGACCTCAAGCGCCTTATCGCTTGTGAAACACTCAAAAGTGTTTCACAATTTTTATGAAACAGAAAATTAAGTTTTCAGTTTTAATCATGAAGTTAATGATGGAATGTTTTTAGAAACCAATGTTTGGTATATATCAAACCTCATTTTCAATTTTTTTACGGGTGGATCGGGCTGGATAGACCGAACAGAACTGATCAGTTTTGAAATGACCAGTTCTAATGCGGGTTAGCACCCCACCGGTCCACCGCAGTACCTCTCATTCATCAAAAAGACCTTGCCGACAGCCCCCTCCTATACTTCTCTTGTCCAAAATGGCGGTGAACCCTTTGCGGGGGGAGTCTTTGTACTTCAAAGTCTACTCCGCCGACAGTCCCCTCTTTTTCGGCAAAGAGGCGTGGCCTTCCTTTCATCTCTGTCCTCAAACCTCCCTATATAAGTCGTGTAGTATCCGTTATTCTTCAGTTTCCTCTGCAAACGGCTTTTTGGTATATGGCCTACAATTCCTTTGATTATTTCTAATATATTTTGAATTTTTATATACATTTTTTGGTCTTGTCATGCGGACTCGGTCCTCACCTGGAAGATATCACCAAAAGAGTAAGTACTTTTGAACACGATTGGATATTTTATCGAAATCCGAAAAATTGCTGAATGTAACGTTCATGAAAGTGTCTTGAGAGGAGTAGACAGTGACCAAGCTTTATTCAAAGAGAAACTCGTTGTCGAAGACACAAAAGCTATGACCGAACAGTCTGGTCTTTTCGCCTTTCTCATGATGCCACAAACTTCATTTTTACAACTTTTTGAGCATGTCCCGACTCAAAAAGAGTGTCATCGGCACATAATGGAAGCGTCTCATCGCGACGATATCGGGTCTTCCAGACTTATTGGACTGCGTGTTGAAGATCGTATCAATTGTGCTGACAAGCGGCGGATGAGAGCGTCACAGATGAAGTTTTAGCTGGAAAAAAAGAGCGAAAGCGCAAAACACCATCTAGGATCAAGACCTACGTCAGAAGATAATCGAAAAAAGGCCGTTCTCATTGGAGGAACCCATCGAGCATCTTTTAATTATGCAACAGAGTCAGCGATGGAAGCAAGAAAATTCTTCAGGAACATCCCCACAAAAGGCGTCAATTATACAAAGCTCTTTTCAAAAAGAAACTCTTTGTCGAATAAGGTAAGGCGACGATATGGGAAATAATCCATTCTTTTATTTTCAGAGAGCAGATATCAAGGGCCCTCAGCTGAATTGTGGCATCGGAACATGGAATCCAAGAAACCCAAGGAAGAAGAAAACAAAGTTCTTGAGCAAGAAGAGTTAACAGAGGCCCAACTTTGTAGTTATAAAGAATATTTGTCGTTCTTTGAAAGCTGGGATGAAGCTCAATATACAGAAGAAGGTGAGCCGTGATTAATTTTGTTGTTTTTAAACCATGAAATGTGAAATTATTGAATTTAGCATATTTTATTATTTTCATACTTAAAAAAAAATTTCGGGGCCCGGCCCGGATTCAAAAAATTTTGAAATTTTTTTTTGAAAATTTTCGAATTTTATTCAGAATTTCAACATTTATTACTGAAAACTCTCTCTGTAAAAGTCAATTGTTGCCAAATTACGAGATGCGTTGTCTCACCACAAAAACTACAGTATAAATGCAATTACTACCGTAAGATTTATCGAATTTATTCAATTTCCATCGATTTTCAGCAATTTTTCAAGTTTCTCTCAGAAAAAATAGATATTTGCTCAAAATCGATGGAAATTAATGAAATAAATTAGATCTTACAGTAAAAATCAAATTTATACGGTAGTTTTCGTGGTAGGATACCGTAGCTGGCCGTCGAGTTGTCAAATCTTCGTCCAGAACTGACTTTCACAAAGATCACCATACAAAAACCACTTCAAAAACCTAAAGCTACTGTTTTTATGCTCAATATTCCCTGGAGCACAAAATTAGGGTACATTTTTTCAATTTTTCAAATTTCGCTGTAATTTTCCGGGCCGGTGAAATTCGTGTTTCAGCCCGGCCCTTCACAAGTATGATTATCTTCAGAAATGTACGAGCTCATGCAGCCAGCTATCAACGACAGGATTGAAATCTACCAGGAGGTGAGCCATCGGAATTACCCGTCTCTTTTCCACTTTTTACGGTTCTCAGGTTTACAAAGTGACATCCAACGAGGCATATTTGGGCCAAGCAGTCTTCTTGAAGTTTCTCGATTTGGAGCGTCTCTCAAATCTTCACCTAATGTACTTGGTTCTCAGCGAAGAGTGCGACTTTTCGATTGCTCACGTCGAGATGATTATTCGCCGTCATTAATGATAATGAGACACAATACTTTTATTTTTTTATTTTTTTTTTCCGAAAACTTGTAATTTTTCCGAGCAATTCGCTTCATGTTCCAAATATCGTTTAATTTTGAATGCTAATTTCATCCTAAATTTTGAGAGTAACTGCTGTAAAAACTTCATACAAAATGAACCGTGCCACTTAATCCATACTGATCAACAGAAAGAGTTTCATAACAGAAAAAAAAATCAATACTGTTTCACAGTCGTTAGCACCAATGGACAAAATATTTTTTTGCTAATTTCTATCATTGTTTTATATTGATCTGGAAACGAGAAACAATAGTTTTTATGTTACTTTGACTTCCTGGTATCATCCTTGTCTGCTGATTTAACATGTCGATGACAACTCACAGTCCCTTGTCTACTTCCATGTCTATATTAACTCACAGTAAACTTGCATCACGTGTGAAACTCAAAATGTAAGGAATACACTTGAAACAGTAAAAAAATCTGAAATTGAGTTTTTTTAACGTTTCGAAAAAACAACATTTTTGAAGTTCCGATATCGCCTTTAATAAGCAGATAACGATTCCTGTCAAAAATCAAACTAATTTTCGAGAATATTAGGAGAACATCCCAACTACATCGGTTAACTCATTGCTTTTGTAAGCTGTCATAAAAATTCAAAAATTATTAAAACAGAAATTGTTTTCACCGGAAACTCCATTTTTGAGTTTTTAATTGTTTTTTAAACACTGTAGCATAAACTTGACTTGCTACTGTTTCAAAAAAATTGATATTGATATTTAGGTGCTCGAATTTTCCGAAAGTTTTTAGTCTAACTCTGTAGCTAAGGGTTTGAAAAACTTTGACAATAACTTTTTTCTGTTTCACTTTTAGTTTTTCACGAAGACAACAATTCATAATTTGCTAAATGGAAGTAACACACGTGTCAGTTGTCTATCTTCTCTGATTCACGGTATAAATGCTCTAATCAAAACAGCAAACAGCTCCGAAACTATTCAAACGCCATATTGTTTGTGAAAGCCTCAAAAACTGTTTCACAAATTTTCTGAAACAGAAAGCTAAATTTTCAGTTTTAATCGTAAATTGTATGATGAAGTGCGCTTAGAAACCAATTTTTTTTGTATATTTTTTAAACTTCATGTTTTTTTGTATTACTTGGTTTTCTACTCTTCCTATGACAAATATCGAAACAGCACAAACATTCTTTTACTGTGTCAAGAAAAATGAATTAGTTTTGAGACTGTTTAAAGACCGATTGTTACTCTCACATGAAGTTCATTCAAATAATGAGTCAATATTACGAGAAAAATTTCTATACCAAATAGGCGATTCTAACCGATTCGGGCCAATTTGGGCAAAACGGACCAATTGGGCGTACAGCACTGTTCACTTTTGATGTGCCCAGTTCTCATGCAAGTTAGCACCCAACCGGTCCCGCGGTACCTTTCATCCATCACAAATACCTTGCCGGCAGCCCCCTCCCCCTCTTCTCTCGTGCAAAACGACGGAGAGCCCTTTGCGGCGGGAGTCTTTGTACTTCAAAGGCTACTTCCCCAACAGTCCTCTCTCTCTGTGGGGGCCCCTTTCGACAAAGGGGCGTGGCCTTCCTTTTATCTCTGCCCTTGAATCTCCCTGTATAAGCCGGGAAATATCCGTTATTCTTCAGTTTTCTCTTCAAATGGCTTATTGGTATATGGCCTCCAATTCTTTCGATTATTTCTAATATATTTTGAATATATATATATATATTTTTTTTTTCTGCTTATTGTTCCTGTGGTGTGGATCAAAGTAAGTTTCTAGTCTTTAATAACGTTTTTCAAAATAGTTTTTTACTTATTTCCAGTACAAGAAGAGAGACTACCAGAGATTGCTGACACTCTGTTCTGATGCTTCTGAACTTACTGCTGATGTGTATCAAAGGAAAAATTCGACATTATCTTCATAACATCAACTGGCTGGCTGTTGATCACATGCGTGCTCTTGACAATTGCTCTCGACTTTCAGTCGATTTCAACTGGAGGGATAAAGACTTCAACCAATTCCTCAAATTCTCAATGAAAAGTGACGGAAGACTCACTTGGTTGATCATTTATAACAGTCACAAGATCAATCTTCAAGTTGTTTTGAATGTGATCATAACACTGAAAGAGAGTGAGTTGGAAAAGAAAAGTTTCACTTTATCAAATTAATTGTATTCTTTCAGACCCAATGAAGTGTATGAAATCCAACGAGCAAACGGAGTGAGAGCCAAGGTGACTTGTGAATGATCGCAAACTAGACGTTAGCAAAGTCTAATGGTTTTGATCTACAGAAAAAATCTGCAAAAAGGAATAAATAAGAAAAGTGAGTAATAATTTTTAGAAATTTTTCATGCTGAGAAAAACTTTTTGTTTACAGAGACCTACTTCAAGCTCAACGACTACACCTTCCATCCGGATATGTCCACCAACTTTGAGACGTGGAAATTGACATTCTTCAAGCCAGTCTTTTCAGTCGTGCACATTAATTTTCTCGAGTAACTAATCCTTCGCTTTTCTGTTTTTTTTTCTATCGATCTGGGATTTTTGATGGTTCAACCTTTGCGTCGAAATGAACTTTGTTGAATTTTGAAATGAACATGTTCTTTTTCATTAAAAGGTTACAGTATTTCAAAACTTTTGAAACTTTACTGTTTCATAAGATTTGTATTTTTTGATCGTTCAGCCAATGAATCAATGTTTCATCACCTCGGTGACGTATGAATTTCCTGAAACATCGATTTTTCACTGTTTCAAAATTAAATATAACTGAAAAATAGGAATAAGAAGGAATTCAGTGTGCAATTTTTATTGAATAAAAAAATTATGATCAAAGAGCACGATTTTCATGACTTCAAAAAACTTCTAGTCATTTCCAAAAAAAATTACTGTTTCAATATAAATAAAAAATAAGTTGCGTTGAAAAAAATGACAATGGTGAGCTGTCAAGAGACGGTGGAACATAAAATTCTACAAAGACTATTTTTCCACCCGGCACTTAAAGACAAGCCGAATTTGATGATGCTCCAGTCTTGTCCTGAGTTCGAACCCTTCAGAAATATCAGCCAGAATAATTCTTCAAGAATAATGTTTTTGTGCCTTCTTTTACTGCATGATAATCTCAAAAAACATAGAGTATGACTAGTATTTATTGGGGACCTGCGGTGCAATAGAGAATCAGAAAGGCCGACACGTCTTCATTTAATTTCCTAATTTAATTTCATTTTCAAAATGAATGTTGAGACGTGACCCCCAAAAATCCAGAAATCAGATGAATTGATATCATTTCCGAAACCAGCGTGAAAATTGCATTCGAACCCAAGTTGTCCGGTTCCAATTGGTAACCTATGAACGATTTTAGTTTTATTTTTTGGGCGATTTTCAACGAAATTCCAGTTTTCTCCTTGACCTGGAAAATTTTTGAACTAAAGTTTTTCTGATTCTTTTTCCTTCTCATAGAGCATCATCAGGGCTACAAAGAAATGCAGTTTTGACCACCAAAAGTCTTTTTCGAGCCCAGTTATAGGCAATAAACAGTGACCCATCAACAAAAAATTGTCAAAAAGGCCCAAAAATAGAGCACATTTTTATGGCTCACAAGTGGCAGATTGGTGCGATTGACTCGGGTTATGGCTTGTTCGATAGATCTCGCCGAGTTACATATATCCTGTGAATTGCTAACAAATCCTCCAAAAACTGGATCAGTAGGAATTTAAAGAGTGAAAATTTATTTAAATTTTCAGTACAAATTTTGTTTGACACAATGGTAGGTCGCAAATCTCTCGTTGTAACTCCGCTCAAAATGATCCAATCACCACGCCGATAAGTTCCCCACATAGCCAGAACGATTTTACATGCGCTCAAATTTTTGCAAAGGATTTACTCAAAAACGGAGCTCACACGACGCGCGCAAAGTTGAAAAATTAGCGATTTTTGACGTTTTTGCGGGGACATTTTTTGCAAAAAAATCGTTCACCTTTGCACATTCTATATTTAAGGGAGAAATTAGAATTATTTGAAAAAAAAGCGAACAATCGCAGTGCATCAAAACAAATCTGAAATTTCACTGTTTCAATTTTTCTGAAACTGCGAAGCTTTCCTATTTTCTCTGGTTGATTTTTGATTTCAGTCGGACGATTTCAAAATTCCTGAAAGCAAGTTTCCTGCAGTTTGCCAAACGCACTAGCCCGAACGGTTTGGTGAAAAAAACCAAAATTTTATTGAAACAGCAAACTTTTTTACTGTTTCAAGAAAAATAGTTTGGATTTGGAACTGTTTGAATATCAATCGTTGTGCTTTCATAAGAACTCAATCGAAGAAGGAATCAATATAAAGAGAACAATTTTCAGACGAAATAGGCCGATCCTAGCCGATTCGGGCTATTTTGAACCGTTCAGGCCAATTCGGGCGGAATGGACCGAATAGGACGTACAAAACTGATCACTTTTAATGTGGCTAGTTCTAGTACACGTTAGCCCTCCACCGGTCCACCGCGGTACTTTTTATTCATCAAAAAGACGTTGCCGACAGCCCCCCTCCGCTTCTTGTCTTGTCCAAAATGGCGCGGTGCCCTTTTCGGCGGGAGTCTTTGTACTTCAAAGGCTACTCCGCCGGCAGTCCACTCTCTGCTGGGCCCCCTTTCGGCAAAGGGGCGTGGCTTTCCTTTTTATCTCGGCTCCTCTCTGACTCCCTATATAAGCCGGGAAGTATCCGTTATTCTTCAGTTCCCTCTTCAAATGGCTTATTGGTATATGGCCTACAATTCTTTTGATTATTTCTATTTTATTTTGAGTTTTCTTCATTTATTTTTTGGTTATGGGTTGTGGACCAGAGTAAGTTTCTAGTGAAACGTTCTAGAGTTGATTTTCATGTATTTTCAGTATTGTGGATAGATGGCAGCTCCTCTCCTTTTCGACAGCGTCAGGATCACGATGAAAAGATTGGCTGGTGGTCCGAATGAGAATGTGGTTTGTTTCATAATTGCTGAAACCGCGAACGTTTTTTTGTGTTAAGATCCGTCTGCTAGGAAACAGAAAGTACAAAATCCGAATTGATGTCCGGAAATTGAGACTGGGCAACATTTGTACACATCAGCTGGCTGTTCACATCCCGATGACGGAGTTCTTTGCAGTTTTAGCAACCAACTGAATTAGTTCAAGCAAAAAATGAACCCAGCAAGATGGTAAGTTGGAAGAACCTTTCTGTAAAATAAATTTAAAAATTTTTCTTCAGATTGTTCAAGAGATTGAGAAACCTCATAAACTAGAAGCTGGTCCAATCATGAGACAGGTCATGTCTGCTGGTTCGATGTACCCAGCTCACTTTGTCAGCGTTGGATCCAATTTGATGAAGATGTTCAATCCAGCGGCTCAGAAGATTCCTGTTAAAAACCGTCAGTGCGAAGAACCGAAACGTGGGAAAGGTGTTCAAGTATTACTGAAGCCTTGATGGGAAAGATGGCATGGACTGAGGCTGAGAAAGATGCATACAATACAATTCTGGCTACTCTAAAGCTCGGACAGCGTAAAGTTAGCTTCAATCACAACACACAGAGATTCGAAGACTGCACGATGCGTCAGGTTTTTGAATAATGGTCCCTCATATAATCTGATTTTATTTGACATATTCCATCCCACCGACCCGAAACCTTCTCACAACAACCATGCCTCTTTTTATGTATTTTTTCTCTCCTAAACTTCATTTGAAAAGATATTTTTGTTTACTATGAGCGTTTTCTGATATGAAATGTTTCTTTGAGCACGTTTTTCTAATTCAGTTCCAAAAGCACAACGTTTTGCATCATTATCCATTGCCAAGAAGTATTAATAGAATCTGAGTCAAAGATCCAGCTTTTATACTTTCAACTGTCAGTATCAGGGGACATCGTCTTCCTTCCTTTGTCCATCTTTTCAGAGGTGCAAAGTCTTGAAACGTCTTGAATAATAATCAATACCACTGCTAGAGTTGAGAATGTAAAATCCGAAATATTTTCTGTTTCATCAAAATTGCTCAAAAACTCAACTTTCTCATGTCAATCAACTATTATTTTTTGATTCGACTCCGAAATGCTCAAATTAAATCAGTAAATAGTTTCAAAAATATTGATCTAGTGAGACGTCTTTAATAGTAAAGAAATATTTGATTCTTGTTTCAAGAATTTTGTGACACTGTAAAAGTTTTTCTGAAAGTACAACTTCGGGGGAGGAAATCCACTGTTTTCTCGATTTTTCTAACGAACTATCGATTATTTTTGAAACAGGTTTAAAAAAATATTCATCTTCTTTATGTTTATGTTTTCTCTGTTTCAAATATTTATCAGAAAGTTGTTTGGTTCTCAGTTAACAATTTTTTCCTTGCAAATGAATCAGTTTTCATCTCCCCTGATGTACGAATTTCCACAAACATGGATTTTTCACTGTTTCAAAATTGGATATAACCGAAAAATAGGGAAAAGAAGGAATTCGAAGCGTTTTTTTTAAACAAGAAAAAATGATACATATTGAAAAGAGCACAATTACACTAATGTGGAAAAAGTTCTCGTCATTTGCCAAAAAATCACAGTTTCAAAATAAATGAAAAATAAGTTGCGTTGAAAAACTGCAATGGCGTATTGTCAACAGACGACCAAAATGTATCCAACTCCTTTTTTTTGCTCAAAGGTGGTGGAACATAAAATCCTACGGGGACATTCGGAATTCTTTTCACCCAGCGCTTAAAGACAAGCCAAATTTAATGATGTTCCAATCTCGTTTTGGGTTTGAACCCACAAAGGTATTTACCGTAATAATTCTTTGAAAATTAAATATTCACTCTTTTTTCACCTCCTCTTCCTCCTTTAGACCTTCTTTTAAAAAAAGTATGAAAGATTTGAGAAAATAAAATGCGAAGAATCGCAGTGCATCAAAACAAATTTGAATTTTCGCTGTTTCAATTTTTTTTGAAACTGCAAAGTTTTACTATTTTCTCTGGTTAATTTCGGATTACAGTCGAATGATTTCCAAGTTTCTGATAACAAGTTTATTGTAAGTAGCCACACGCACTAGCCCCAACGATTCGGTAAAAAACCAAACGTTTATTGAAACTTTTTACTGTTTCAAGAAAAATAAACTAGATTCGGGACTGTTTGAAGATCAATTGTTACTCTCCAATGAAGGATCGCTCATTCAAAAAATGAATCAATACTAAGAAAAAAATTTTCAGACCAAATAGGCCGATCCTAATCGATTTGGGCTATTTCGAACCGTTCAGGCCAATCGGGACGAAACGGACCGAATAAGCCGAACAGAACTGGACCGTTTTGATGTGGCCATTACTAATGCGAGTTAGCTTCCCACCGGTCCACAACGGCGCTTTTCATTCATCACACTTTTCATTCATCACAACCTTACCGACAGCCCCTCCTCTACTTCTCTTCTCCAAAATGGCGGTGTGACCTTTGCGGCGGGAGTCGTTGTGCTTCAAAGGCTAGTACGCCGACAGTCATCTCTCTCTCTCTCTCTGTGAGGCCCCCTTTCGGCAAATGGGCGTGGCCTTCCTTTTAACTCTGCCCCTAAACCTCCCTATATAAGCCGGGGAGTATCCGTTATTCTTCAGTTTCCTCTTCAAATGGCTTCTTGGTATATGGCCTCCAATTCTTTTGATTATTTCTAATATGTTTTGAAATTATGTACGTTTTTTGGGCATGTGTTGTGGAACAGAGTAAGTTTCTAGTCTTTAAAACCATTTTCAAAACGGTGTTTATGAATTTCCAGTATTATGGATAGTTCATACACTCCATCCGGACAGAATGCATCTGATGGAAGGCGATGAAAGTGACTTCGAGACTGAGGAAGAAAGAAATGAGAGGAGGCAAGAGGAGATCATCAGAATTGAGAAAAACCTGCTCTGGGAGCGTATCTACGAAAGAGGTGACAACGGGAGGAAGAGATTGGATCTCAACGATTTGCAAGATGTCCATGAAAAAGAAGCACCAGAGCTCTGGGAAGCGATTGAGCGCGACAATCAATTGGATAAATATGGATTCCAGCGCGCCCCCCTGGACGACATCCTCGAATGGCCTGACTTTCCGGCGTTCGGAAATGATTTCAAGTGCCCGGACAATGTCCGAAGACTTGTGAACTGGTTTGTTTTCCAGATAATGACGAAATTTTGATAAGCCCTTATTTTTTTCAGGAGGTACCCGGGCCTTCTCCCAGAGTCGTCGTAGAAGCCATGTTGCACGTCGTAGCCGAGACACGTCGTAGCCGAGTTGCCGTAGCCGAGAACTTCTTGCCAGTGTTTTAAAAAGTTTTTTTATTGAATTTAATAATTTTCCCATTAATAAAGCAGTGCAGCATTACGACGTGTTTTTCCATGTTTTCCACAAAGTCTACCTGAGCAATAAGCTGGCAAAAAGAGCCCCACGAGCTGAAACATCAGTTTCCACAAAAAAGTACTTTACTTCTCCATACCAACCAGTTTAGCTATTGCTCGCATCAAATTCGAAATTATGAGCAGAACAGTGAAACGATGTAAAATTAGGTGTAATCCGGTGAGACAACCACATCTTGCGAAAAAAGCCAAGTCAACCCGTCCGAAAAGCCCGGATGGTCTCATTTTTTTCTATTCTTTTCAATCGGTTCCGATAGTTCTGAAAGTGTGTAGGCATTTCATCACTTGTATCTCTTCTATATACTAAAGGAATAGCTCTGTGTGTGTGTCTGTTTGTCCAGCACTTTTCACTGAATAACTTTTGAACCCCTCGACCGTTTCCTACCATATTTGGCATGTAGTCATGGGTCACCGAGCGGTTGAATTCTAAAACGTTTGGAGCTCGGATTACTGTAGGATTACGGTAGCTACAGTAACCAGATAACTCAGCAATAGCCAGAAAACGGGTTCGAAGTGCTCAGAATTGTTCCATTTTTTGCATGTACACCCTAAGGGACCCCAATAGTACACCAACAAAAAATGGTGGAGATTACTGTGAGATTACGGTAGTTACGGCACTCCCAAACCTCCACTGGCAAGCCCTAGATAGATAACTTTCCAGAACGTTCTCCTTCTTTCCAGAAACTTCTGGAAACTTCCAGAAACTTCTAGAATGTTCCAGAACTTCCAGAAACTTCTAGAAACTTCCAGAAACGTCAAAACATTTGATTATTTTGGCGGGAATTCAAATTTTCAAAATTCTTAGAGGGAATTCAAATTATCAAAAATGTTGGCGGGAATTCATATTTCCGAAATTTTGGCGGGAATTCAAATTTTGAAAAATTTGGCAGGAATTCGAATTTTCAAAATTTATGGCGGGAGCTCAAATTTTTAAAGTGTATATCTCAAGAAGAAAGCTTAGGTGCATCCCTGCCCAAGTATAAAAATTGGTTTGAGCATGGCTAATTAACCCCCCACTGAGGAGCGCAGCGACGAACAAAAAGGAGGTGAGCCGCCGTAGGCGGCGCCACCGACTGATTCGGCTTTATTCGACTTGAACGGTCCCTTCAAAGTTGAACGGTCCCCTGAGAAGAAATTTCAGGAGTACAGATTTTTCACTAGTTTTCTTCCTCCCTATCAGGGGGACCGTTCAACTTCCAAGGGACCGTTCAAGTCGAATAGAGCCGTGTTTTCATCTGATTCCAACACTGGACATCCAAGTAAGGTTATAACGCATTCTTTTTGTTGGTTTTTGTTCTGCTACAATATTCCAGTCTGGTCCTGACCCTTCAGAAATATCAACCAGAATAATTCTTCAAAAATAATGTTTTTGTACCTTTTTTACTGCATGATAATCTCAAAAAACGTAGAGTATGAATTATTTGAAAAAAAAAAGCGAAAGGATCGCTTGGCGAAATAGACCAAAACGGACCGGATAGGCCGAACAGAACTGGCCAGTTTTGATGTGGCCATTACTAATGCGAGTTAGCACCTCACCGGTCCACCCCGGCATTTTTCATTCATCAAAAGGACTTTGCCGACAGCCCCCTCCTCTACTTCACTCGTCCAAAATAGCGGTGAACCCTTTGCGGGGGGAGCCTTTGTACTTCAAAGGCAGCTTCGCCGACAGTGGAGGCACCCTTTCCGCAAAGGGGCGTGGTTTTCCTTTCATCTCTGCCCCCAAGTCTCCCTATATAAGCCGGGTAGTATCCGTTATTCTTCAGTTTCCTCTTCAAATGGCTTATTGGTATATGGCCTACAATTCTTCTGATTATTTCTAATATTTTGGATTTATTTATGTATTGTTTGGGCAAATGTTGTGGAACAGAGTAAGTTTCTCTTCTTCAAAACATGAAAAGCGGTGACCTCTTTCTTTCTTTTTCTCTTTTTGGTTGAACCGCACATTTTCTTCCCTTTTCTGAAAATCACTCGTTCTTTTTTTGTCGATTCGGATCATTTTGAACGTTTTCAGTAATTCCCTGCCAATCAACCAAGATGTCCGAAGATAAGAAAGCCTCTTCTTCTTCCGTTGGAGCTTCCGTTGGAGGTGATTCGGTGCGCAACTGCCTCCAGCTCCATGACAAGGATAATGTCTACACCAACAATTCGAAAGCTTCCTTCGATCCTAAGATTGTCAATGGAGAAGACGATAGAGATGATGAAGAAGCTTACGGCAAGTCGGTTTCAAAACGGTATTTATCTGTTTTCAGTATTACGGATAGTTCATATACTCCGTGTTTTAGGAATCTGAGATTCAGCGCCTGCTCTCCGATTCTCCGTCGTGAAGCTTTATGCAACGTTCCCAACCGTCAATAGATTTTTTCTTCATTATGGAATATGCTGATTTGTGTAACTTTTCCGAACTATGGGCAGGATATAAGCTCACTGGCTGAAATCCTAGCAGCTCTCAAATACCTGAAAGTTGCCCAGCAGGATGTCGACATGGACCGCCTTATGCTCCTGACCCACCAACTTGGAGAAGTAGCGCGCGAGGCCGAAAACCGTGTCAATAGATTGAGAGACGTCAGAGAAGCTCTCTTGGACTTGGTAATAATAATGAAAAAACGTCTTCTTTATCAAATTGTGATTTTCAGGTTAACGCGGAGGACAAGTCGCTGTGGATGGACGCGTCGGCCAGGAGGAAGCGGAGAACGGTGCCGAGCCAGACAACTAATTGGGTTTATTCTCTGAGAATTTCAAAAATAAACCATTGTTAAACCAAATGTTCGAGTTTCCCGCCACAGGTTCGTATACAATTTTAGGAAGTTTCATAGTTTTCCTCTTTCGACCTTCAGAATTACTTCAAAAATGAAATGGTTACTGGATAGAACAAAAATTTCACGACCTACTGACTTTCTTTTGGTGCCACAGAATCCCACCCCAAATGATGAAACGAAAAAAAATCATCGGGTTGGTGCCTGTGGAAGAGAAAAAATGGCCGTGACCGTAGAATGTGAGAGAGGAGGGAAGTGTTCCAAAGAACAAATTTGTGACCGTCTCTTGAACAGCTTTCACGATTGTTTTAAAATTTTACAAAGCATATACTGATTGGTTACTGATATCTTCCAACTGAAAGAAGACCTTGAGTTATTGAAGAGACAATAGTTCAACCAAAAAAATCAATTTTCTCGAAACAGGGAATTTTTTCTGTTTCAAAAAATTTGAAATTCATATATATATGTTTCTCATTCGATTTTCATAATGATCATGAAATTTTTTCGAAATGAACTAAGAACAGTAAACGAGAAATAGTCGAAGAAACTAAATTTCTTTTCGGTCTGAACCATCACGACGATAAATTGTTTCAGATAGAAGCAGGCTTGATTTCCAAAAATGTGAAACAGTAAGCTTATTCACTGTTTCCAAATTTTTCGTTTTCTTTTGTTTCCTGTGTGATCTCCAGTATTGCAGAAAAAAAGGACAAAAACTAATCAGTAAGCGGTTCTTGAAATTTCTGGCCATCACTGGGGGTTATGACTCTGGGAGTTTTCATCTGAAATTGCAAGTTCGACAATGCTTTGAAATCTAGAAAATTAGGGACGGGTCAGGTATCCAGATGAAGATTCCCAGACCGATAGCTCCAGTGAGGACTAGAAGTTTCAAAATCCACCCACAGGAATAGCTACTTTCAGGTCACAAATTTATAGAGAATTCCAAACTCACATGAGAAAATAATATCTTTGAAAATGTAAAGAAAAATTACTGTTTGGACGAAAAGCTTTTTCCAAATCTTTGTACTGTCAGTAGTATACAGATTAAAATTTCATTTTTATAACACGTAAGAGGGCGGGGCTTAGGGCCCTAACCCCGCCCCTTACGTGTT
>GL380019.1:77051-95664 GCA_000143925.2 Caenorhabditis brenneri
AGTCAGTGAAGCGGAAATTCTTACATGCTTGAGTTCTCAAAGTTTTTCCAAATGGAACTTGCTGAAAGCGTTTTATACTTATTCCATGATGTTTGAAACATTTTTTTTTCATATTGCATTCAGTTTGAGACAATATGCTTCCACTGTTTCAAAAGAACAGGCTGAAAACGAATAAAAATTCGTCGAATGATATTTCGTCGAATGATACTTTAGTTTCAGTATGTTCATTTACCATTTTCAAAAAAGTATTTTGAAAATTTCTAAACAGATAATTAGAACATTCGGTTTGTAAAAAAACTTTTACTGTATCATGAACTTTATTCAATGAAATTGAATTTTCTTGAAATAATATAGAGAATCTCATAGGCTTGAGAACTGCTTATGAATATTTTCACAAAAGAATCAGTTTTTCCTCGATTTATAAATTGTTCGGGAAATTCGTGCAGCCCATTAACTTTGGTGCATTAAAATGAAATCAAAACTGTACTGTTTCATATTTTTCGAAACAGTAATATTTTTTCAATTTTTTTAAATGATCGGGTGGTCTTTAACCACGCGGTTTTCAAATTTTTCATAGCAAGTTATTTGTAGTTAACGCGTTAGTACTGCTCCCGAACGATAAACGAACCAAAAGTTTCTTGAAACAGCGAAAGTTTTTTAAAAAAAAGTTCCTTAGATTTGTGACTCTTTGAGAATCAATTATTGGCGTTTTCCGTTTTTGTTTTCTTATTCTTTCGAGTGATAGATTAATCTGAAGAGGACACAAAAAATTAGATGAAACATGTTTTTTTAACTAATCAATAAAAAAGCTTCTGTTTCAGCAGTTCACATTTAAAACTGGAGAATTCCAAAAAAATTCGCTGGGGCAAACAGAATTATACCTGAATTTTCAATGTTTCTACCAGAGCTGTGCGGAAGTGAAAATTTTGAAAATGGAAGTCGGAAGTCGGAAGTCGGAAGTGAAATTCCAAAAATGGAAGTCGGAAGCCGGAAGTCGGAAGTAATTTTTTGAAAATGGAAGTCGGAAGCCGGAAGTCGGAAGTGAAAAAACACCCGGAATTCCGGTTGACGGAAGTCGGAAGTCGGAAGTCAGTAGTGAAAATTCAAAAATTTTTAGCCCAAAATTGATTCGAAAGTCAAGATTTTCGCCCAAAACGAAGTTTCTTACTAAAATTTGTCAGAAAAAAACGATACTGTAGTCGACGCTTGATTTTTTTTCAATTAACAAAAAATTCCGACTTCCGTCTTCACTTTGCCCTCGAAAATGGAAGTTGGAACTCGGAAGTCGGAAGTAAAATTCCTAAAATGGAAGTAGGAAGTCGGAAGTCGGAAGTAAATTTTTAAAAATGGAAGTCGGAAGTCGGAAGTGAAAAAACACCCGGAAGTCGGAAGTCGGAAGTCCGGAAGTCGGAATTCCGCACAGCTCTGGTTTCTACCAAATAGAACAAGCTAAAAACGTTCGAACAAATACTGGAAGATGTTTGGAATAATAATTTTTTCTGATAATGCGCTCAATTTCGGAAAGGGTCTTTACAGTTTCAGAAGAAAATAACTTGGAATTTAAGAAAAAAGTTAGTCGATGAAAAGAAACGAGACATTATTTAAAACATGGTTTTCAGAATGTTTTTTGAAATACCAGAAACTTTTACGTCATGTTTTTATGATGTGTAGTGGAAAAAATTTATCTGTTTCAAAAATTTTTACCATGCTTATATCACAATTTAAGATCACTCGACCTATGAAAAAATAGTTGTTAAAGTTATCGATCGGTTCTCAGATAGTCCAAAATCTAGTGAACTATTTTTTTCGAAACTGCGAAAGAACGTTTAATTGTTACTGATTATTGATACTTGCAGCAGAATATCAACATTCTATAAAACATGGATTTATTTTTCTGTTTCAAGAAAACTTCAGAAAAACTGTTATCTGTTTGATTCCAATAAGATAAGTTCAATTAGTTTGTGAACTTCGCACACATGTCCAGAACACAACGAATTCCAGGAGGAATAGTTCAAAATCTACAAAAAATATTGAAACAGTTAAAAAAAATAGTTGCTGTTCCACATTTTCTTGACTTTTCCAAAATTACTCCGCCTGAACATTGTACAAATCGAATTTTGCTTTGGGAAAATATTCTGAAACGGCAGAAAAGTTGTCAGCTGAGAAAGTTGGAAGGTATCAATTTCTTCAGAATTGAACATTAAAAATTCTTGATTCTTGGGACGTGGTCTGCAACAGTACCATTTTGATAACAGAACTTAAAGCAGGTTTTGCTGTGAAACAGTAGAAAAAAATTTCCGGTTTCCAAAAACATTTTAGCCTCATCTCTAGGAGAATTCACGCTGATTATACTTTCAACTACTGAATCGAGTTTTCCTGAAATAGGAACACTTTTTATTGTATTTTATGACTTCATCGTCGAAAAAAGGACGTATATGGTACGTAAACAGCATTCTATTGATTATACACCACCAAACTAAGCTCCGCCCCCTGAGGAACAGTGCTTTCATTTGAATGACGGAGACAAAATTGGGACTGTTTTATTCTGCAAAAACAATGCTAAAAGAACTGGAATTGGCAGTAACCGTTTTTTTTTCTTAGCCTCATGAAACCGTAAACCTTTTCGTTTTTGAAAATATTCCGGCATCACCTGATACTTCAAAAACGTTTTCTACTGTTTCAAAAATCAAAAAACGTGATTCTACTCATTCTTGCAGGCATTAATTTGTTTCTAGAGTAACGAAGCTTATTGGAATTTTTTCTGTTTCAAAGCAGCTGTTCTCCTGTTTGACGGAAACATTTTTATTGGGCTTCTTCCTTGAGTTGTGAGTTTCTTCCTTGTTTCACCCGCCAAACAGTTATAATTATCAAGTACAAGTTGTTGAAAAAAAAAGGTACTGGCATCTTCATTATCAAAATGGGATCGAAACTTCATTGTTTCATATTTTTTGAAACAGCGCAAAATTGTTTTTTTCAGTGGTACCTCTGTTGAAAATAGCACAGTTTTCAAACATTCAGACGCGCGACTTATTTTATTTGCTTTGTTCAATGCAAAATGCCATCAGTGCTTTGAGATGAATCTATCATAAACCGGAAATTTTTTAAAACAGCAAAATTCTTTTCAGTTTCAAGAAAAGTTAATTATATTTGAAACTGTTTCGGGATCAATCGATCATCTTTCTTCATGTTATTTGCTCATAAAAATAATAATAATAAATCAACCTGAAGGGAATAAGCCACAAAAATTCTAATCTTTCAGTGAAAATTAGAACAGTAAAGAAAATTCACTGGACTAGAAAAATTTTCACTGTTTTTAGAGGATCGAAACAGCTAAAAACGTTTGGAAAAGTCGCTAGCAAATGTTTGGACAAGGGCCGGTGAAATTTGGGATCAGGCCCGGTCCATCACAAGTATGTGTTTGAATTAGTACATATTCAAAGTTTTGCATTGCGTTCAAAACATATTTTTTACCGTTTCAACAAAAATATTTTAAAGATTTCGGTACAACATTGCTTATTCTCTAACCACTATATGAATAATCAAAAAACTGTATCGGACAAGCTCTCCAGCAATTTGTTTGAAACAGTAAACTTTTTTAACAGACTTTTCTTCAAAAGCACCTGGGCGTTTCAAATATGAAAAGTGAAATTTTTCCAAAAAAATGGCGCAAGACAACAGGTCCGAGTTCACTGTTTATTGAAAGTTCTAACGGAATTTAAAAAATTTATGCAACAGGATATTGTTTATTTTCAAGAAGATTCCAGAAACTTTGTTATCTGTCCGATTCCAATTCATCATTTTCTAGTCGGTCAAAGCCTTGTCGAAATCAAAAGCATCCAGCAAACTTATCGAAAAATGGGCTTTTGACTGGTTTTTTCAAAAACTCAGTGTTTTCAATTTTTTCCCCAATAATTGATTTTTCACTGTTTCAAATTATTGTTAAAACTTAAATATTATGAAACTTTTTAGTTTGAATTTTCTGAGAAAACTGTTATGAAGTGGGAGAACACGATATCGGTTAGGATTAGTCAGTGAAAATTGTTCATCTCATTATGGAAGGTTGTTGCATCAGGAAATCGAAATTTGTTGAAACAGGAAAAAGTTTCCCCCGTTTCAAAAAAAAGTTTCTATCAAAAGTTCTGTATTCAACTATTGGTATCGTTCTGGTCTGCTGTTTCAAAGTGTCTATGACGACTCACAGTTAGCACTCCACCGGTCCACCGCGGTACCTTTCTTCCATCACAAAGACCTTACCGACAGCCCCCTCCTCCTCTCCTGTCGTCCTAAATGGCGGTGTGCCCTTTGCGGCAGGAGTCTTTGTACTTCAAAGGTCACCCTACCGACAGTCCTCTCTCTCTCTGCGGGGGACCCCTTTCGGCAAAGGGGCGTGGCTTTCCTTTAATCTCTGTCCTTAAACCTCCCTATATAAGCCGTGTAGTATTCGTTATTCTTCAGTTTCCTCTTCAAATGGCTTTTTTGTTATATGGCCTACAATTCTTTTGATTATTTCTAATATTTTTTGAATCTATGTACTTTTTTTGGTCTTTTGTTGTGAATCGAAGTAAGTTTCTAGTAAAACGTTCTTGAGTTGCTTTTTATTAAATGCATGAATCTTTTCCAGGCTCTAATGGATGCAAACAATCGTCTTGCACAATGCATAGATGACATGGCTAGACTGCATGCAGTGAGTTGCTTTCTGATTAACAAAATTATTTTTGAAATGTAATTTTTCAGATCTAAGCAATCTCCAACAACAAGTGGTCCACGGTAAGGCTTGTATCTGGACGGCGATTTGCCCGTCCGCCCCGTCCGCCGTCCGGCATCGTCCGCCGTCCGTCCGTTTGCCGTCCGTCTGCATTCTGACGTGACGGTGTATAAAACTTTTATTTCACGTCAATTCACGGACTTTTCATTTTTTTTCCCCCATTTTTCTTCGGTTTTCAGTTCATTTTTGAAGAGAACTGGAATTTTTGGGAACAAAATATGCTTTGAAGCTCATAAATTGAACTCAAAAACGGATCGAAAAAGAAAATTGGCACCAAAAATTTTCTGAAAAAAATCATCCCTCCGGTTTCTGAGGCGGACGGCGAACGGACGGCGGACGGACGGCGGGTGTCCGAATTTGCCCGTCCGGCAAACAAGCCTTAGTCCACGGGCACAATTTTTGGGATTAAAAAAAAAAGATGAAAAAATTGATTTTGCAAGTATCGTGGAGACTGGCCTGTGGTGGCAAATTCAATTTCTTCAAACAATCGGCTAGGTGTGATTGAGCTGCAACCTGAGTCGGTGGCGTTGGAGTGAGCTGCTGAGCCATCTGAAATAGGCAGTAATTGATTCTCCAAATGTTGTCGAAACTGACCTGTGGTGGCGAATTCAATTTCTTCAAACAATCGGCTAGCAGTGATTGATCCCACTCGTGGCGATTCAGAGACTCGAGCTGGACCAGGACACGAAGGAATTCCTCAAGTTTGGCCTCATGAGGTATACATTTTTGACTGAAAGAATCAAATTTCAATTGAAAATTTAAAAAAAAAATTAGTAAATGTTTTCAGAAGCATTGACAAATGCAAAAGAGAAATGACCATGGAAAAAGAAAGAACTCAAAGCCCACGTCCGCTACACGATGGAGGAGTTGGCTGAAAGTTTTGATGTGATTGATGTCAATAATGCAACTTAATTTTCAAATTCTATGTTCCCATTTTTCTAATCATAAATTCAATAAAAAAGAAACATTAAGTATTTCTTGTGAGCAGCATATCTCGGTTGTCTGCGCAAATTTTGAAGCTATTCAGCACTTTTAAACGTTTTGATAACTATGACAACGATCAAGATGTGTTGCTTCGTTTCAGAAAGTCATTGTCAGATGCTTGAATTAGTAATTATCCAAAATGTTGCATTCAATACAAGAAATAATTTTTACCGTTTCAAAGAAACTTTTTTTTCAAAATTTTCGGTACAGCATTGCTGATTCTCGAACCTTAGGCTTGTTTGCCGGACGAGCAGATTCGGACGCCCGCCCCGTCCGTCGTCGTCCGCCTCCGACCGTCGCCATCCGTTCGCCGTCCGCCTCAAAAACCGAAGAAAGGGTTTTTTTCAGTCAATTTTTGGTCGCAGTTTTCTTGTTTGAACCATTTTTAGAGCACAATTGAAAAAATTATTAACCAAAAATTCAAGTATTGGTAATAACTATACAAAAACCGAAGAAAAATTAGAAAAATTGAAAAAAAAGCGTGAGTTGACGTGAAATAAAAGTTTTATAAAAAGGCACGTCAGAATGCAAACGGACGACAAACGGACGGACGGCGGACGGGCAATTCGCCATCCGAATACAAGCCTTGTTCGAACCACAGTTTTTTATAAACGAGTATGATGAAACAAAACTGCTCTAAACAAACTCTTCAGACTTTTCTTCGAAACAGTAAAACTTCAAAACCCACCTTTCTTCAAAAACATCTGAAAGAGGAGCATTGCAAAATGTGACACATTTGCCAGAAAATGGCGCAAGACAACATATGGTCCGATTTCACTGCTTATCTATAATTTTAACAGAATTCAATATTTTTTGCAAAAGAATTTTTTTTTACTTTTTCCAGAAAATTCCAGAAACTTTGTTATATGTTCGATTCCATTTAAACATTTTTTTAATGGTTCAAAGCCTCGTCGCAATGAAAAACACCTAGCGAACTTTTCGGAAAATATACTTCTCACTGTTTCAGAATTTCTCAACTTTCTGAAATTCTTCTTATGAAACAGTAAGTAAAGTTATGCTGAGAAAAGTGGGAGGCATCAATTTGCTTGAAACAGTTCTTATTGAAACAGAAAAAATGTGTTAATTCAGAAAAAAATTCTCAACTCATCCTCAGAAAAATCAGCGCTAATTCTACTTCTACCAATTGGGAACTCAGGAGTTTTTCGAAAATCCCCCCCCCCCCCATGATTTGAACTGTTGCCATAATGAGAATGTTCCGATATGGCGCGTCTGAAAAATAGTGGGAGAGATATGGAAACTAAGTATCGCTTTGGAACTGTGGTATAGAAAATACCCAGAGGACTAAAAATGGCGGAAACCTAATACTTTTCTCAACCTCATGAAACAGTCAAGTTTTTTGTTTTTGAAAACATTCAGGTATCACCTGATACTTTAACAACCTTTTTACTGTTCCAAAATTCTTCAGAGCTTTCATCCGATTTTGCAGGCATTGATTGGTTTTTGATAAACTTTTTAGAATTTTCACTGTTTCAAAATAATTTGTGGTCAGGTTTTTCAATTCTTGATCAATATGTCTACTTGAACACAAACCCTATTGTTGATATGGCTTTATTGTTTTTCCAGACAAATTTACTCACACAGTTCTTGAATATTTGATTTCACGATTTCTGAAAAAAAAATTCAGCTGATTTTTCATTGGGTGGGTTACTGTAAGATAATGCAATCAAATGAGGTAACGCCTCAACTTGTATCACCTTTTTTGAATGTTTTTTTCTGAAACAGTGAACAGTGAAGGTAGTTCGCAAACAGAAGATCGCAGATCAGATCGGTTGATAACTGAGTAATCAAAACAAATTAATGAATTCCATGTTTATCTTTTTTTGAAACGGTAAAGATTGCTATTCGTAATTTTTCCAAATGATGAAACTCAAGAAGTTTTCAAATCATCTTGAGACTTTCAAGGTTTCAATCTCTTTCTTCCTTTGCATTTTCTGTATAATTAATGGGTACTGTCATTGTATATTTGCAACAAAAAATGAAAAAATTTAAATGTTATTTTCTTTGACTGCTGAAAAATAAATTCCTTGAAGTAACTAAAAAACTGTGGCAGTTTGATTTTGTTTTTTATAGAATAAAAAAATTCTATTCAATCGCAAAATTGGAAACCTTTTTCGATGTTCAATTCTGAGTTTTTCGTTAAAGTAAATGTTTTTTACTGTTTTTAGAGAATCTAAGTCCCACTCTGTCAGCATTTCATTGTTGAAAGATGGCAACATTCGGAAGTAGTAATAAGTCCAAAATGTAGACTCACTAACGTCTGCATTTTTTTGAAACAGAAAGAACACTATTCACTATTTTGAAACTCGAATTTTTTACCTACACAAAATGAGCAATAAAAAAAGTTTGTCGCAGATCATCGGTAACTATTTTTGCTGCTTTCATGGTAAAAAAGCAACATTCATTTGAAACAGTAGTGTTGTATTACGTTTTCAGGATTATTTATCATTATATGTGGATATCAGTTCCAACTTTGAAAAAAAAAAACCACCGTTTCACAAAATAAATCTTGTTTTATTGCAATGTTTTGAAAAAATTTACCGTAACAGTTTTACCTGACCTATGGTAAAAATTTACTAATATGCTATATATGGCTGCACTTTCAGAATAAAAAAAAAGTTGTTGTCTCCAAACTAATTTTTCAGAAATATTATCCTTACAATAACTTGCTATGATTTGCTAGTTCACCTCAATGCTTCTGAAAATCGGAAAATGATGAAACAAGTGTTCACTGTTTCATAACCAATTCCAACCAATTTTTGACATCTTTCATTCAATTAAGAGTACTTACAAGGGAGCTCTTTTTACAGTCCGGTTGAGAATTTGCTGAAAATTTGTGGGTCAACACTATCAAGCACGCTGAAGACGAATCTGAAATTCGTTTTCTCAAAACTCTTCTAGTTTTGCCACAATGGGTCCCGAGGATCATTTTCAGTACTAATTTCACAAGAAAATCTCAATACTATTTTCACGTCAAAAATATTTTCCCAGTTTCAGTTCTTTTTCTGCTGTTAAATTAGTACTGAAAAAGGTCCTCGGGACCCACTGTGGCAAAACCAGACGAGTTTTGCGAAAACGGATTTCAGATTCGTTTTCAGCGTGTTCGATAGTGTTGACCCACAAATTTTCATGAAATTCTCAACCGGACTTTGGAATGACCTCCCTTGTTAGACACAAAGTATACGCACCAAATTTTTCGCAGTTTCAAAAATAGTTCATTGGGTTTTGTACTTTTAGAGAATTGATCGAAAACTATGAAAGATTCTTTCTCATATTCCCAGTGGCAATTGTGTTATCAGCATAGGAAAACCCCACATTTCAGATGGGAAAATTTTGGAACAGAAAAATTTTTCTACTGATAATTCCATCAAAATTTTATTTATTGGATGAAAGATAAAGCTTTTGACACTATTCAAAAAAGAGAGAGAGAGAGAGAAATACACGTCGAGAGTTATGAGAGCTAAAAACAAGGTATTTGCTAAGGTTATCACGAAATTTTACTGTTTCAAGTACTTCAATTTTAAACTCAAGAGTTCCAAAAAATTTATTGAAGCTGGAATTCGTATTTGCTTGAATTTTTAACTTTTGTAATCAGAAAACTATTGAAAAAATAACCGAATAATAATGGGAACGAGAAGATTTGCGCCGCTTCGCGGCTCCAATCTTCTCGCTTCACACGGGCTGGGTGAGTTCGCTTGGGAATACGTCAGTCACGAAATGGTGTTCATGAGAAAATGAGAAATGATAAGGTGAAAAACCATAATTCAATTCCGATTGATGTGTTGATTTCAACTGTGACAGTTCACGTTAGTTCGCAGTTCTTTTTCCGCCAGCGAGTCTTTTGAGAGCCCTATCTAGGCACAGGGATCCACAGAGGTCCAAATGAAAAACGGAAAAGACGGGCATCACCGCGGTAAAATTCTCTTCTGATATGTAAAAATTTGGAAAAATTCGGCCCAGTAGGAACGGCGCTAGCGACGGGCAAACACGTGCAAACACACAGAAAGCGGTGATTGTTAATAGTAAAGATAGTAATTTTTCGAAATGTTGCATGTTTTTTTTCATTCTTAACACAAGGAAAAAGAATAATAAATGGAACGAAAACAGCATAGAACAAACTTTTAACGATCTTTTTGCAACAGTAAAAAATTTTTTCACTCTATACAATTTTTCCGGAAATTTTGACTGGAAGTGTGGGAAAATAAAAAATGCCAGAGTTTACTGCTTATTGATTGTTCTCACAAAATGTCAAACTTCAATAAAACAGGAATTTTTTTTCTGTTTCAAGAAAAATCTTTATACGTTGTTATCTGTTTGATCACAATTGAACGAGAGTAGTATACAGAGGAAAAATTGCGGATTTTATAACACATAGGGGCCTCGCCCCCATGTGCTATAAAATCCGCAATTTTTCCTCTGTGAACGTAAATTTATCTGCGTGTATTCTGATGTGCAGTGATAAGAAAGATGATAGAATAATGAGATTGATTAGTTTTGTAAAGTATATTATCGATCCGTCTAAAAATATGTTTAAATACTGATAATGATAAGAAGCAAAGGGCGGGGTTAATTATTGATCCGTCTAAGATCATCTGGGAGTTTGATTTTATTATCGATTGATCAGTTTTCTTTTTCAACTGATCAAAAGGTATGTCAACTTTTTGAAGAGAGAGAGCAAAAAAGGGGTCACCATTCATCACCGTGACATGTATTAAGAATGAACAAGATTAGGGAAAAATACCCTTTTATATACCTAAACCTCACCTTTTTTTATCCATTGACAAAAATTCATCTGGGAGAATGGAATTAAAACAAGTGTTGATATCCATCGACCTACAGATGATGATAAACGCCGTTTTATCGATTGACAAAAATTTATCTGGGAGAAAGAAAAAGTCTCTATAGACACGATCTGGAGACATCGATTTCATTATCAATTGATTATCAATTTTTGCGTTTTAACTAATAATACCATTGATAATAAAAGTGTGTTAAATTCCTGAAGAGAGAGTATAAAAAACGATCACCAAACACCACCGTGACATGTGTTAAGAATGAACAAGATCGAGGTGACATATTCATTTATATACCCATCTCAACCCATTCAAAATCATATGAAAATATGAGAATTATGCACAAAGAAAATAATTTTATAAAAGAAGAACAAATGTTCATCCACTTCCAGTTTTAAAATGTTCCCACTAACAGGTGCCAATCTGACTAATGAGCCTATTGTGTCGCCTCTTTCGATAGTGTAGATGGTTCATTAGCGCTATTCAAAAGAACATCACTCAGATTGACAAAATTGATATAGTTTATCAGTGGGAATATTTTTAGAAAAGCAATTGAACCTAAAAAGAGAACTTTAAAAAACTCTAATTATTAAAATCAAACAGCATTTGTAATTTGTTTAGGGTACTTTGCCGAGATTGTTCGTTTTTGACAATCTGTGCAAAAATTGAAAGTCAACTCTTCATTGTTCATCGATAAAGAAGGCTTACAACATCCTCCCAACACAACGGTAACCACCGATCCCCGTCCCAAAACACTACAAGGAACCACTGAAAATTTTTATCTAGGAAAAGTATGAATTTGAAACGGAACTAACTTTCTTTCCAGGCTCTACCCTTTTCAGGTTTCTTGCGTTCCTGACCTTCTGTACTGAAATCTAAAAGAAAATAATATGAAGTGAATTGAACAACCACTAACCATAAAACTCTGTTGGAAATTTTTCCACATGACAAGGGTATTTCATACCAAATGTTCTTCTGTCGCACTTTGCACAAAACTTTGAAACATATTTTCCATCTCGTATGATTATAGTAGGTGCACATTCATTACAAAGCGAATAGACAAGAATACCAGTTCCATTGATCAAAGCGCTAACACTCATTTCAGACCACATAACTGCGATTCTTGAAATATCCGTTCCTTAAATACCGAACGATTCTGTTGGAATTTTACTAAAGAGTCTATCTTCAAACCGGATGTTTCTGTGCTAATGAACCTATTGTATCACCTGTCTCGGTTATTTCGCTGGTTCATTTGTACAAGGAAGACTTAACCGTCGGTTCATTAGCAGTATTCAAGGAATAGTTTTTAGCGAGGACAAAAAGGTAAAAAGTGATGAAAAGAGAACTTTTGAATTTTTATTCGCTATTCGCTTTTCCTTCATGCCAAAAAATTGAGAAGTTCACTTTTTTCAGTTTTTTTGAGTTCTCCGAAAAAGGGGAAAAATCATGTGTAGAACACGATTCCGATGAAATCTCGTTCCCAGAAGTGGGAAAATTTTGGGGAACTCAAAAAAAAACTGAAAAAAGTGAAAGAAAGCCAAATTACTATCAAGCTTCATATAGGGTATTATTAGTACCTTTTTTGCTGAAACAGGAAAAAAACAGTTTTCACTGCTGAAAGCTTCAGTTATTCTTCATGAAACTTTTATCTTTTGGTAGAAAACACTGGGTGCAGTCGGTCGGATTCGCCGTCAACGTTTCATGGAACATTGCAACACGGACACACACCCAACTTTGCTTTGCTGCCATTCAAATCGGGAGGAAAGAGACCACTCATTCCATTGGGAAACCTTCAGTGGCAAATGGCGATTCAGAGACTCGAGCTGAATCAGGACACGAAGGAATTCCTCAAGTTTGGCCTCATGAGGTATAAATTTTTGACTGAAAGAATAATATAAATTTTTATTTATTAGAAATTTTCGAAACAACAATACTAAACTGATTGAGTATTTGCAGAAGCATTGACAAATGCGAAAGAGAAAGGACCATGGAAAAAGAAAGAACTCAAAGCTCACGTCCGCTACACAATGGAGGAGTTGGCTGAAATTTTTGAATCGATTGATGTCAATAATGCAACTTAATTATCAAATTCTGATTTTACATCAAATTCTGATTTTTTTTTCATGTTTCTCATCATAAATTCAATAAAAAAGAAACATTCCGTATTGCATGTGAGCAACTTATCTCGGTTATCAGCCCAAACTTTGAAATTTTTCAGCATTTTTAAACTTTTTGATAACTATCACAACCATCAAGATATGTTGCTTCGTTTTGGAAACTCACTGCCAGATGTTTGGATCAGTAATTATCCAAAATGTGGCATTCAGTACAAGAAGTCATTTTTACCGTTTCAAGGAAAATTATTTTTTTCAAAGAATCCGGTACAGGGTTGCTAATTTACGAACCTCTGTGTTTTTATAAACGAGTATAACGAAACAAAAACTGCTCTAAACAAACTCTTCAAAGTTTTGTTCGAAGCAGTTAAACTTTAAACCGACTTTTCTTCAAAAACATCTGAAAAGGGATGTTGTGAATACAAATGAAAGAAACATTTCCAGAAAATGGCGCAAGACAACACCTGGTCCAATTTTCAGAATTCCTGAACTTTTCTGAAATTCTTCTTACGAAACAGTAAGAAAAATTATGTTGAGAAAAGTGGGAGGCATCAATTTGCTTAAATGAAGTATTACGAAAAGTTTGATATCTTTAGCCACTAATTAACAGAGTGAGACTCCGCATCCAAAACGTTAAATCATTTTCTATTGAAACAGAAAAAATTCTAAACTCATCTCCAGAAAAATCTGCGCTGATAGATTTATACCTAGGAATCAGGAACTCAGAAGTTTTCGAAAATTTTCTTCCGTTGGTTTGAATGTTTTTCTTGATTAAAAACACTTCAACATGGTGCGTAAAGTACTTTTATTGGTTGCAATTCAACAAACTAAACTCCGCGTCCGTAGAAATAGTGTTTTTATCTGAGAGACGGGGCCCCTTGAGAACTGAAAATAGCAGCATCCTAATATTCTTCTCAACTTCATTGAAAACAGAAAATTTTTTTTGGAAAACAATCAGGCATCACAAGATGATTTAACACCTTTTTTTTACTGTCTCCAAACTTTTCAGGAGCGTTTTTATTGATTTTTGCAGGCATTGATGGCATTCTTCACTAACTGAACTTATTTGAATTTTCACTGTTTCAAAATACTTTGTGATCAAGTTTTTTCAATGCTTGACCGATATGTACAATTTATGAAATTTTCTACACAAATTTCGTAGTTTTTATTTTTATTTTTTAAATGATTACTACACAGTTTTTTGAATATTTGGCTTTACGATTTCTAGACAGTTTCAGACAATTTTTCACCGGGTTACTGTAAGAGAATGCGATCGGAGAGACAACTTCTTAGCATGTATCTCCTTAAGTAAAATTTTTTTTGAAACAGTGAGTTAAGCTTTATGATTCCTCCTATTTTAAAATATAGGTAGTTGTTCGCAAACAGAAAATCGCAGATCAGATAGATTGATAGCCGAATAATCAAAAAAGTTAATGAATTTAATGCTCACCTTTTTTTGAAACTGCAAATTTTGATTTTTGGTATTTTTCTAATGAGGAAACACGATAGTTTTAACATTGCTTTGAGCTTTTTTGAAGAAAAATTTTATTTTATTTCCTTTAACTGTTTCAAAATAAATTTATTTAAAAAACTGAAAAACTGTGGCAGTCTGACTTCGTTTTTTAAAGAATAAAACATTTCTATTCAATCGCGGAACTTGGAACTTTTTTCCATGTTCAGTTCTGAGTTTTTCGAAAAATAAATATTTTTTAACTGTTTCAAGAAATTTCAAGTCCATTTTGTCATCATTTCGTTGTTGAGCGATAACGAGATTCTGGAGTATTGATAAGTCCAAAATACAGGATTGTTCATTATTACCTGTGAATTTCAGTTGCAATTTTGAAAAAAAAATCACTGTTTCACAAAAAAATTTTGTTTTATTGCAATATTTTGTTAATAGTCATCCCTCGGGGGTACTAATTGCATTTATATAGGATAAGGCTTGTTTGCCAGTCGGGCTAATTTGGACTCCCGCTACCCTTTCGCCGCCGCCCCATCCGCCTAGAAAACCGGAGGGGCTGTTTTTAACAAAAATTTTTTTTTGTGCCGGATTTCTTTTTTGATCCTTTTTGAACTCAGTTTATGAGTTTCAGAAGTGTTTTCAAGCTCCATACACCGTCACGTCAGAATGCAGACGGACGGCAAACGAACGGGCGGCGGACGGGCAAATCGCCGTCCAAATGAAAGCCTTAATATAGGATACCATTTTCCTTTTCCGTTTTCTGAGGTTCTGCTTCAAAAAAATGGAAAGCTAATCCAGAACAATTTTATTCAGGTTTTTTACTGATTTGTTTTGTTCACCTCAATAGCACCAAAAATCGAGAAGAAATGAAAAAAAAAAACATTTTTTTCACTGTTTCATAACACATTCCCACCAAAATTTTCAGTCAATTAAAAGTAATCAAAAACAAATTATATGCACCACATGTTTTCGCAGCTTCAAGAATAGTTCATTAGGTTTTGTACTTTTTCAGAATCGATCGATAACAAAATTTTTTATTTTTCAATTGTAATATCAACATAAGAAATACCCAGATTTCAAATGGGAAAATTTTGAAACAGAATTTTTTTCACTGATAATTTCAATAAAAGTTTATTTATTGGATGAAAGACAAAGCTCCCGACACAATTCAAAAAAGGGAGAGAGAAAACACGTAAAGTTTATGAAAGAGTTTCAAAGAACAAGGTATTTGCTAAGGTTATCACGAAATTTTACTGTTTCAAGAGTTTTTATTTTAAACTAAAGAGTTTCAAAAAATTCATTGGTGCTGGAATCCTTATGTGATTGAATTTCTAACTTTTGTAATCAGAAAGCGTTTGGAAAAACATCAAATAAATAATCGGAACACTGATTTTTCGAAATGTTGCATGTATTTTTTTCATTTTTAAAACAAGAAGAAATAGAGGGATTGCAACAGAAAAACAGCATCAAAAAAACTCTTGAGATTTTTTTGCAACAGTAAACAAAATGAATAGTCTATATATGGTTTCCGGAAATTCTGACTGGAAGTCTGAAAAAAATAAAGATTTCATGAAATTTACACAATAACACTCTGAACTCACTGCATATTGATTGTTCTCACAAAAACTCATACTCCAATAAAACAGGAATTTTTTTTGCTGTTTCAAGAAAAATCTGTATACTTTGTTATCTGTTTGATTCCAATCGAACGAGTTGGGTAACGAAAAAATTGACAAAAACAGTAGCGAATTCGTAGTAAACTGATTCATTATCTAAAAAATTTTTGAAACAGCTAATACGTTTTTACTGTGTCAAAATTTTCCAATTTTCGGGAACTACTTCACATGAACATTGAGTGACGCGGGGATAAGTTGGAACAATTTTGAAAGAAGTAAAACGAAATCGGTTAAGAAATTTGGAAGGCAACAATTTCTTAAAAATGAAACATTGGAAAGTTTTGATCCGTTTGTGCTGAACCTGCCACATTAACATTTTCGCACTAAAAACACATAGCAATTTTTTCTGAAACAGTAAAAAGTTTACTATTTCAAAAAAACTATCTGAACGCCTTTCCAAAGTTTGGATTGTTGTGTTGAAGAAACGAATTGAAGAAACATTGCCAAGAGGACTGGAATTGGCAGTCACCAATTTTTTCTGTCAATTCATGAAACAGTAAACTTTTCGTTTATTTAGCCATTACAAGTTACTTCAATAATTTTTCACTGTTACAAAACTGTTCGTAAGCGTTTTTTTCTTTTCTAGCTGGCATTAATGGGTTTCTTCATTAACTGAACTTCTTAGAATTTTCAATGTTTCAAAATAATTTCTGATCAAGTTTTTTTTTGGATTCTTGATGGATATGTTTATTCGATCACTATTCCTATATAGATTGATTTGGTTTTTATTACTTTTTCGAAACAATTAGCTGTACAGTTTTTTGAATACCTGTTTTATGATTTTTGGGGAGTTCTAGCTGAGTTTTTCACCGGTATACTGTAAAAATCTTGAACTTAGAGATGAAATGCATTAATTTTTATCTTATTCTTTAATCTTTTCTCAGAGACAGATTTTCTATAATTTCTTCCTGGTTTGATTTAGTTGTTTATTGAGATATAGTTGTTCGCCATCAGAAGATTAGAATAGGAGCATTTGTAAGAGGAACATCAAAGCGGATAGATTCATTCAATGTTCAAGTTTTTTCTGAAACAGTAAAATTTGATTTTCGGAATTTTTTCAATGATGAAACACGTGAAGCTTCAAAAACATCTAAAGCCTTTCAATTTTTCAATTGCTATATACATCTTTTTTTCACTGAACTCAACCGTAATTGCAGACCGTTATCTTCCCAGGGAACCGTACAGTTGGAATGATAGTAACTCAATTAAAACTTTCGAAACGAGTTTTTTTTTTCTATCATGTAATGACTATACTAATGAGTGCTTCCAATTGTTATGACTCAACAATGTACATGAAACAGGAGATATTTTTGACTGTTTCAAAAATTATTTCAGTTTTTTGTGATTGATGTGATCATCAATAGCTATTTTTGAAAATTTATTTTAAAAAACAGTGTCAGTGAAGATGTATTGTTTCTTCTAGTCCAACCAAATCCCAAACATTTTTCGAAACAGTCAAAAACTTCACGGTTTCAATCGACTTTGGATGTATCATAGACATTTTGAAATATATTGCAGTAAGGATTCAAAGAGGAAGATCGGTGAAAGTATATTGTTTCAATTTTTCTTTTTGTCAAATCAGTCATTCTCACTATAACGCATGAAAAACGGTGCTCCCCCGCATTAGAATTGGCCGCATTAGAACTGTTCCGTATTAGAACTTTCCGGATCAGACTCCCAGTTGCGACTCGAGGCTGAGTTTTCGTACAGAATATGACAATGTGACACTAAACATTTCCTCAATTTTTGGAGTTTCCAGATGCTTCGGAAGTACCCGGTTCAAATCCGGCCAGTTCTAATACGGATCAGTTCTGATGCGGCCAGTTCTAATGCGGAGTAGCACCTGAAAAACTTTGAAAACTTTTGACCATTTGGATGACTATTTGACCATTTTTTTACCATTTTTTTTTCGTTAATAGCTGATTGTGAGAGAAGCTTGTTTCTGTCCAAAAATCATGAGAACTTGCAAACTTCTTCCGGATAATGTGCATTTCACATTTTTTAAATGTATTTTTCGATCGGAATATTACTTTTTTTTTTAATTGTTTACTGTTCCAAGGGAATTTTCTACAGTACCGCAATAGACTCTCCATAATCGTCGGTATCAAAATCCAAACAACATTAAAAAATAGACAGATGAATGAAAAATATTTTGTAAAAAATCATTGTTTCATCTTTTCCAATCATTTAGGCTCTATTACAGGGCTATATTATAATTACCAACATTTTGGGACTAACTAATGATTGCTAACTCGAGTAGTTCTAATATTTTGGAACAGTGAAAAGATATTTTTGGCTGTTACAACATTTCCTTGGTAGGATATATATTATCTGATAGATAGTCATGAAGCAGACGATACTGCAAAAAACAAATGCTCGTGAAACTGAATAATGTTCACTGTTTCAATGTAACAACGCCATTTCCAATTTTTTGTGTTTAATGTTATCATCTCCAACTGTTCCTAAGGAAACTTAAACTTCTTCCTTCTGAACTTCAAATCCACTTCCTGCAATTTGTATGAATGCCTTTATCAAAACTCTCATGACCGAAAAAAAAAATAAAAATCTGCTTTTTTTCAGAATAAGCATCCGATTCCGATCTCAATCACTCTTAAAGGAGGACTGAAGTCACATTTTTTTATTTTTTTATTTTGTTTATTAACTTCTCTTCTTCACGTTTTCCTCTTGACGCATATGTCGAAAATCACTCTGAAACGAGATATACAGCTCCAAAGTACAAAAAGTTCTCTTTTCCCACGAGGAGTACACGAGGGACGTTATCCGTTTTGGCAAAGGAGAAA
>GL380019.1:95959-126220 GCA_000143925.2 Caenorhabditis brenneri
GCGGGGCGTAATGTACGTCGACGTTAGACCGCGCTACATATACATACCTATGTATCATACACATACGCAGAACAGCTATGACCATCTCGAGCAGCTGAAGCTCCAATGTGGTGGAATTCATCAGAAACAGTTTCTCCTTTGCAAAACGCATTACGTCCCTCGTGTACTCCTCGTGGGAAAAGAGAACGTTTTGTACTTTGGAGCTGTATATCTCGTTTCAGAGTGATTTTCGACATATGCGTCAAGAGGGAAACGTGAAGAAGAGAAGTTAATAAACAAAAAAAAAAAATAAAAAAATGTGACTTCAGTCCTCCTTTAAACCATTATCTTGAGAGAAAAAAATTCTGGAACAGTGAAATGTTTTACTGTTTCAAAAAAATTTGGACAAAATCCAACACAAAATAACGTAATCTAGCTTCTGCTCAATAAAATTCTAATTAGGTCATGACCTAGAAAAAAAAATTAGGTCATGACCTAGAAAAAAAATTAGGTCATGACCTAGAAAAAAAAATTAGGTCATGACCTAGAAAAAAAATTAGGTCATGACCTAGAAAAAAAAATTAGGTCGTGACCTAGAAAAAAAAATTAGGTCATGACCTAGAAAAAAAATTAGGTCATGACCTAGAAGAAAAAATTAGGTCATGACCTAGAAAAAAAAATTAGGTCATGACGTAGAAGAAAAAATTAGGTCATGACCTAGAAAAAAAAATTAGGTCGTGACCTAGAAAAAAAAATTAGGTCATGACCTAGAAAAAAAATTAGGTCATGACGTAGAAGAAAAAATTAGGTCATGACCTAGAAAAAAAAATTAGGTCGTGACCTAGAAAAAAAAAATTTTTTATAAATATTTTTTTTTCTAAAACTGTGAAACTTCGTAGTAGTGAAAGAACAAACCGCATTTTTATCGTTTCGTTTTTCATTTATAATACAATTATAAAATTATAAAAGAGAGTTACTATCGCCGAAGAACCATTTCCGAGAGCTGGAAATAATCTTTGCAACAGTAAACTTTTCAATGTTTCAAAGACGTTCGAATACTTCTACAATTTTGATTGAGGTACTACACCAGTGACTCCATTTTTGTGAAAGATACCTTGAAAAATCAAAATTTGAGAATAAAAAAAATATTTTTTTGAAAATTTACTGTTCCAAAGTTTCCTTCTAGTTTTCTTACAATGGGCTGACACGTTCACAACAGTCTGTCTATACGTAAAAACTTCATGAAAATCAGACACCTGCGTTCCAGCATGCTACTAGGATCACAGGAAGCATTGGAGTACAAAAATGTGTAATTTTTCAAGCCAAAAAGTTATGAAAGTGCGTTTAATAATTTTCCAGTGACCCTAGAAGCATTCCGGATACGCGGATAGTTAAAACAATGTGCGGGGAAATTGCGAAATGGAAGAGGCTTCCTTATTTCATTTTATGTGAAACTAGAATTAGATTTCGGATCGATTTTTTTAACACGACACTGCGATCATTAGAGTAACGTGCCGGCAAAGCAGATGCCGGTAAATGCCGGTAAAATCGCAATTTTTACCGGTAATTTTACCGGTTTTTTACCGTCGGTAACCGGCAACCGGCGGTTAAATTTTACCGGTTGATGCCGGCACGTGCCGGTAATTTACCGGCATGGATTTTTTACCGGTTACCGGTAAAAAAACCGGCATATGCCGGCAACAACCGGTAAGATGAATTTAGTACATCGTGTACTACACTCGGACAATGAATATGTCCGAGTGTAGTACAACGCGTGCGTTTTCTAGGCCAAAGCCGTTTACCGGTTGTTGCCGGCATATGCCGGTAAATTACCGGTAACCGGTAAAAAAAACCATGCCGGTAATTACCGGCATTACCGAACTCGGTAAAACGGTAAAAGTTGCCGGTTTTCATGCCGGCACGTCACTCTAACGATCATTAAGAAATCATTTAATGATCGCTAAATCAAATACGCTTGATGTTTTGAAAGAGCAGAGGATACTGTGAAAAACAATTAGAAATATTCGAGAAACCAAATAGAAACAGTAAATATTTTCATTGTTTCAAAATAATTTTGGACTCGTATTCATCATGAAAGCCATACTGATACTTTTGAGAAACAAAAATTCGCCCAGATTTTCTAAGAGTTGAAAATTCCATTTTTCAAATAAAAATGGGTAAAACACCCCTAAAAGTAGTGCAGTGAATTTAACAAAAAAAAACACCAATTTTCTTATTACAGAAATTTTTTTCTGTTTCAAAAAAATTGTATTTTATCGCTAATCGTTCTATTTCAATGTCGTTTTCAAGTACAGTCTAAAAACAACTATAAAAAATGTTTGAAACATCCCTAACAGTAATGTGCAGTAAATTTTACAAAAAGAGTCCCAATTTTCTTGAAACAGGAATTTTTTTCTGTTTCAAAAAAATTCATTTCATTGCTCACCGTTTTTTTCAATGCCATGATCAAGTGCTGTCTAAAAACAACGAATTTTTTTTGTTTCGAAATTTTTCCAAATTTTCATTAATAACCTTTCGAATTCAATATGGTTCTCAACCAAGTTTTACTGTAAATCAATGTTCATTTTTACGCTGCCGCATTTTCTCAAAATTTTATAAACAGGTAAAAATGAAATCATATTGATGGAAATCGGAAAAAATCCTAATCTTTCATTGAAACATTATTTTCTAAAATAACTTCAAAAAATAATAAAAAGTAAAAAATAAAACTTATTGAAATTATTAGATGAGGCAATCAAGGATGAGTGCCCTAGAAATTTGAAACAGTGAAAATATTTTACAGTTCCAAATAGAAATAAAATACTTTTCTCTTTACTTGTCGATTTACAATTATCACACTTTTTTCCCATAACTTTTTGGTAATTCTGTATTTTATTGCACTCACTACGAAAAACACAGAAATCTTTACTGTTTCATAGAATTTCAAATATCTCAAAATAAATTGTCCAATGTACTAGAGCCATGGCCCCGCCCCACCCGTTAATTTAGAGAAAACATTTTTTAAACTGTTTTTTTGTATAGGGTCTCTCAAAAATTTGATTCTTTTTGTAATAGTTTTCAGAATTTAGCCATAATCAGAAAATAAACTAAAAACAATTATCGAGATTAAAAGTTTTTTATTTGTAACAGTAAAAATTTTTTTCTCTGTTCCAAATAATCTTCTCGGTTGGAACACGTTTTCGAAACAGTTAAAGCAGACATTATCGAATTCCATTCAATTAATGTTTTGCGCCGTTAGGACTTTTTCGAAAACCCGAGAAATGAATTTAGAAAAACTTTATATCGTTTTTAATTTTTTTAAATTAAATTTTTTTTGAATCGAGAGAAAATTAATGTTTTACATAAAAAATGTCCAAAACACCGAAAAAGCAAGTAAAAACGAAGTAAAATTTACAAAAAAAGTTCAGATTTTTCTTTAAATATGATTTCTTTTAATTTCAAAAAATTCATTGATTTCATTGCCAATCGTTCGATTTCGATGCAATTATCTATTAATTTCCGGAAACAACAGTTTTTTTTTGAACCTCAGCGATTCGGAAGAACTGTTTTTTTTTTACTGTTTCGAACTGTTTCAGTTTGCAACAGTAAATATTTGTTTCACTAAATTTCGGACACGTCATCTGTACTTTTTGTAGCAGTGCTACACGTCTTCTTTATTTATGAAGTCATGGTGAAAGATGTTCTAAGCCGAAAAAATCAACGATACCATTGAAACTGTGATGGTTTTTTCCTGCTTTTGCTTCTTGAAACAGGAAAAAAAATCACTGTTACCCAGAATTGTTGAGTTCTTTGCTATCAATTCGATTTCAATTGCTTTATGAACCCGTTTTCTCAACAATTGGGTTTTGTACGGATGTAAACTTTGCAAAATTTTTGGCACTGTTCTAAAATCGAGGACCGATGACATAAATCGAGGACCCAAAAATAAATCGAGGACCCAAAATTTTTATCGAGGACCCAAAAATTAAATCGAGGACCCAAAAAATAAATCAAGGACCCAAATATTAAATCGAGGACCCAACTAAATCGAGGACCCATGAAGACCTAAAAACATAGACACTGTTCTAAAATCACGGTCCTATTTTTAGAACCACGGTCCCGTTTTCAAAATTAAGGTTCCAATTTTAAAATCACGGTCCCATATTTTGAACTGTGTTCCTTATGTTTGTCATCTCCGATTGAGTACGTATGGAATTTTATTGCGAGTTTAAACTCGATGGAACAACCAACTTTCTTAAGAAGAAATTTTTGAGTTATGAAGGAAGTAGGAACTTTTGTTGTATTGAGGCTCGTGATGAAACTAAAAAAGGCCCCGGCGCTTATAGGCAATCAGAGTCGGCGAGCTTCCCGGGCCGCGTATCGCAGCCGGTAACGCTTTTGGTGTTCTGCCAAATGGATCCAAGGTTGAAACCCACCAGAGATACCTACTGTCAAATTCTCGGAACAATTTTTATTTTTGAGTTCAGCCCTCCTTCAGAAACACTTCGAGTACTGGAAAAAACAGAACCAACGTGACGTACGGGACCAATTTTTGTAAACATCATAGGTAAAAATGGATTATTACCACTGCCAAACTGACTCTACATTTTCACCTTCAGCCCTAAGCCTGATTAAATGATGGGGTTTTTGCTGTACTCAAATATGAGAGGGGGGGGGACTATATTTGAATATACCTGAAAATAATATTCCAGTACTCAAAGTATTTTTCAATGCTCAAAAAGTGCTCCTTAAGGTTGTTCTATCGAGCTTGAATTCGCAATAAAATTCCTTACGTACTTAATCGAAGACGAGAAAAATAAGAAACACAGTTCAAAAGATGGGACCACGATTTCAAAATTGGGACCATGATTTTAGTGAGACCGTAACCAAGTTTAGGATGGGACCGTGATTTTAGAACATTCCCTTTGTTTTTAGGTCTTCATGGGTCCTCGATTTAGTTGGGTCCTCGATTTAATATTTGCGTCCTTGATTTATTTTTTGGGTCCTCGATTTATTTTTTGGGTCCTCGATTTATTTTTTGGGTCCTCGATTTAATTTTTGGGTCCTCGATTTATTTTTGGGTCCTCGATTTATGGCATCGGTCCTCGATTTTAGAACAGTGCCAAATTTTTTCGTCTGAACTATGTGTGAGTTATCGAAATTCGTTGGAGTTTTTGAGTAACTTCAGCTAGTTCTAGTAAGTTTCCGTTAAGATTTCCATCCAGCAGTAACGTTTTTTCATCGGGTCATGCTTTCCGCCGTAGGAATTTCTTAAAGACTCGTGAATTCTGAAAAACTTCATATTTTTTGAAATTTTTTTCAGCAACATTTTTTCCAATCGAACTACTTGTTTGGACATCCCAGTTATGAAAATTTCAAAGGGGAAAACCAGTTTGAAACAGTAAACATTTTTACTGTCCCAATAAAATATGGACATATCAAATACAAGTTCATGGTAGTACTTGAGAGACCAAGAGAAAAGAAATATCAAGCAGGTTTTTGTAAGAACTGAAATTCGATGTTTAATATCATGGCTAAAACACCTTGGTATCATATGAGAGCGATTTTAAAGTAACTTCACAAAACAGTTTTGGACTTTTCTTGAAACAGATTTTTTCTGTTTCGAAAAAAAATTTGATTCCATCGCTAGTTGTTTGATTTCGATGCAGCTGCTTTACTGTTTGGAGTTCACTTTCCTGTATTGTATTAACAAGATCTCAATCATTGACTGTTTTATGCTTTTCTTACTCTTTTCTTTTGGAACAGAAAGAAAAATACATTTTACTGTTACTCAAAATTTTGACTTCCTTGCTATGCATATGACTTCGATAAACCATTTGTCCAGCTTTTCTAACAATTGAATCTCGAATAAAAATAGATACTGCAGAATTTTTTGTCTGAACTATGTGTGAATTTTCAGAAATTCATTGGGATCGTAATATCAGTCAATACGAGAGAACTGTATTGAATGTTCCCTTGAAACAGTAAATAAATTTGATGACGGGTTTTTTTTTTCAAAATATTTACTGATCCAGTACGCTTCAATTTTCATTTCCACATTTTACTAATATTTTGAGGCGACCGTGGAAACAGTTCATACTGGAAACCTTTACAAACCAAATTTTTAGGAATAATTTTTGAAACAGTATTTTTTCCTGTTTCAAAATTTTTCGACCCTAAAATCTTAAAATCTCCTATGGTTTTACACATTTCTAAAATTCGTGATCAATTTTCAGAAGTCCTGAATTGTAAAAACTTTTTTTTTACTGTTTCAAAAAAGGTTTCCTAGGGTTTCATCACTTTTTGGATGCTTCTGCAACTTTTTGGATGCTTTTTCCAGACATACAGAACATGAGAAGTAATCTTAAAATGACGATAATAGATTTATTAAGCTAAGCTTGGAACTCTCAAATTTCACTCATTCCCATTGATAATTTCCGAATTCTCGAAAAATCCAATACCATCGGAATCTATTTCTTACGAAACAGTAAATTTTGCAATAGGTTTGGAAATTTATCACTGTTTCAAGCTAAAACTTCCAGAGAAATTTTTTTTCGATTTCAGTTATCACAGTTTTCACGCAGTACTCATTCCAATTTAAAAAAAAGTGTTTTGAAGTAAGGCTTGTATTTGGACAGCGATTTGCCCGTCCGCCCCGTCCGCCGTCCGCCCCGTCCGCCGTCCGTCCGTTTGCCGTCCGTCTGCATTCTGACGTGACGGTGTATAAAACTTTTATTTCACGTCAACTCACAGATTTTTCTCAATTTTTTGCATTTTTCTTCAGTTTTTGATCAATTTTCCTCGAAATTTCGAATTTTTTCTAAAGTAAATTCTTTGGAAATTGATAAACTGATGTAAGTTTTGTGGAACAGTAAAATTTTCACTGTTTCAAAAATCATTATATTCTAATTCATGCTCTGCCCGTTGTTCTGATGACAAACGACTAGGCAACTTACTTTAAATAATTTTTGACACAGTCAGCTGTATGAAGCAAAAGTTATGTTTTGCCGAGCCCACTCAGTAAGTATACTGTCGTCCACATGATGCATCAATCAATATTTTTTGAAATCCTTATTGAAAAAGCAAAAATATTTTTTACTTGGCTTACCGCTTGTTAGTCTAGTGACGCCAATATACCACGAAATTCCAACTCATTGCGTTCTCATTTCTATTCTGGGAGACCGTGCGAAATGCTTCGATTTTCGAATTTTTCCTAACACAAAAAACAATTTCACTATTTCAAATACTTTTCTGCAAACAAATTTCATCGTTCATCATTGTTTGGTGGTTACAAAACAGAATGTAAATAATTTCTAAACAGTAAACAACTTTTCAGTTTCTTGAAAAATTATTTTTACTGTTCCAAAATTTTGGGAAAAAATTTCGAAAGTCAATTCCTGTTTGTTATGTTAACTACTGATTTTGATATAAAAAAACTGGATAATTTTTGCTGAAAACCTGAATAGAAAGCAGAATGAACTGGTATTCCCTTGAGTAAGTTTTTTGTTTTTCGGAATTTTTTTTTCCGTCAAGACCTTCAAAAAATTGCTGCTTCAAAAATTTCCATAATCCCAAAAATGTTTTGAAAATTGATAGGGTGTGTTTGAGTAAGGTCTGAAATTTAGAAACCAAATAAACATGTCAAATAGCACTGTTTGAATTTTTTTTAGAAAACGAAAACGATTAGTGAAACAATGAAAATTTTTTACTGTTCCTAAAAAAATTTGTTTTGCATTTACGATTTTTGCACTAATTAGGTAAATCTTCTAAGCACAAGATTTTTTCCTGACTTCTTAATCAGCTCCAGTTGAAAACATGGTATTGTCGAAAACTGAAACTCACAGTATTCGATTTTTTTTTGGAACAGAAATTTTTAAACAATTTTTTTTTGTATTTGGATGTTTCTTACTCGATTTTCATAATGATCATGAAATATTGTCGACATTAGCTAAGAACAATAAATGAGGAATAGTCATAGAAATTAAGTTTCTTTTCGGTCAAAACCCTCACGGCAAGTCATTGTTTCAGAAAGAAGCTGTAAACTTATTCGCTGTTTCAAAACTTTTCTGATCAAGTAAATTTCCACATTTTTCGTTCTTTGAATGATCTCCAGTATCACAGATAGAAAGACACAAGACCTAAATTTTTCAAAAATTCAGCGTTTTCATGTTTTTTCGAAACTGGAAAATGTTCTTGAATTTTTTTCATGTAAATAACTTTGCCTCTCAAACTTCGTGCTTCCAATTCTCACAGCCCCGTTAGGAATCGCACAGCCCCGTTTCAAAATAAAATTTCAACTGGAATTTTGTTGGAACTGTAAAAAAATATTGGACCATGTTATGTTTGTACATTTTTATGTTTTTTTTTTGTTTTCCAGTTACTTATAGTTTTTTCGCACTCGAATTTATTGTCAGTTGCTTACTGGTAAATTTCATAACTTCGAAAAATCACAGTTTCAGAAAAATTGTATTCATTTTTCATTGAGCATCATTTTATTAGACATGTAGTTATGTTGAAAAAACGCGACTGAAAATATTATTGCTCCAATATTGTTCTAAAACAATGAAATGTACTCAAGACCAAATAGAAGTTATAATTTAAAGAGCACTCATACAATGTTCACTCATTCATCATATTAAAAACAACTTTTTTTCATCTCCAATCAATTCTAATGAAAATTTTTCCAAACGGGGAGATTTTCAGTATTTCGAAACTGAATTCTCGAGATTTTTTGAAAATCAGTTTTTCATCATAACGAAAAAATGATTTGAGTTATTAAATCATGTAATGGGGAGGGTTCCTTTGACTATTCTGGAACAGAAAAGTTCAGTTGCGAACTTGAATGAAGAGTGTAACAACCGTGAAAACCAAACTGCTTTTAATAGTTCACACCAGAAAATCAGAACATTTTGAAACAAAAAATATTCTTTATGTTTTAAAAAACCCTTTGAAAAATTTGAACAACAGCATTTTCATCAAACTCTTAACATTTGTCTGGAATATAGAAATTGTTTTTCTATTTGTTCATTTTCATAAAACGTACAATCCAAGAAAATTTTCTGTTCCACCGAAATTTCTTAAAAACACCATTTTTTTTCAAGTCATTAATTGAAAGTAACAATCATGTAAATTAACTAGTTTTTTTGATTCGGCTCGGAAATGCTCAGTTTAAACTATTCAGTTCCAAATATTGGTCTACTGTCTCAATTTTTTCCGTCAAGAAGTGATGCGTTTTTAATAGTAAAATGATAATTTTTTCTTTAATAGTAGAGGAATATATGATTCCCGTTTCAAAAATTGTGTGTAACGTTGAAATTTATTTTGAAAGCACTCGCATAAACGTTGAAAATTTCACAGTTTTGAAAAAATTCTGATTGAGATTTGGATAGCAAATATGTACTATTTTTAATTTCTTTGATATTTTCAGGGAATGCATCAGTACAACTTCTTTCTCAGTTTGAGTTTCACAGCGAAATTGAAACTGAAAATAGATTCTTTGAACGTTTTACCGTTTAATGAACTTTATTGGATCTAAGTGAATTTGAACATGGGCTTATAAATTGTTTGGAAAGCACGTGCAGCCTTTAACTACGGAGCATTAAAATGAAATTGAACCTTTACTGTTTCGTGTATTTTGAAACCGAAAAACTTTATTAGTTTTTTAATAATCCTGTTGTTAAAACCAAACGGTTTTCAAATTGCTCGGTGCAACTTATTTGTAGTCACCTCATTAGTAATGCTCCCGGACGGTCAGCAAATAAAAAATTTTTCGAAATAGCAACATTTTTTACAGTTTCGAAAAAAAAAGTTCATAAGATTGGGATTGTTTGAGAATCAATCATTCCCGTTTTCAGTTTTTGTTTCTTTATTCTTTAGAGTGATATATTATCTGAAGAGAACGAAAAAGTCAAATGAAGCATAATCTTTCTTGAACAAATCAATAAAAAAGCTTTTGTTTCAGCAGTTTACATTAAAAACTCAAAAATTCCAAAAAATTCGTTGGAGCCAATCTTGGAACATGCCTGAACTTTCAATATTTCTTCCGAAACAAGCTGAAAACGTTTGGAAAAAATACTGGAAGATAATTGGAACAGTAATTTTTTAATTACGCGTTCAGTTTTTTTTTACCTATTCGAAAGAAATTAATTTGGAGTTTAAGAAAAAATCAATCGCTGTGATTAAACCAGACATTACTTAAAACAGGTTTTTCAGAATGATTCTTCAAAATACCATGAACTTTTAGGTCATGTTTTTTATGATGTGTAGTAAAAAAATTTATCTGTTTCAAAATTTTTTAACATACTGATATCACAATTTTAGACCACTCGACATATGAAAAAATAGTTGTTAAAGTTATCGATCGGTCTCAGACAGTTTTAGATCTAATGAACTATTTTTTTTCGAAACTGCGAAAGAACGTCTAATTGTTACTGATTATTAAAACCTGCAACAGAATATCAAAATTAAATGAAACACAAATTTTTTTTACTGTTTCAAAAAAACTTCAGAAAAACTGTTAAACGTTTGATCCCAATCAGATATCTTCAATTAGTTTGTGAACTTCGCACACATGTACAGAACACAACGAATTCAAGGAGAAGTAGATCAAAATCTACAGAAAATATGTTAACTGTTTCAAAATTCCTCTACTTTTTGGCAAACCCCCCATGAACATTAGGTGCTACCCCGCATTAGAACTGGCCGTGTTAGAACTGTCCCGTATTAGAACTTTCTGGATCAGAACCGCGCCATATTCAAGCTCCCAGTTGCAACTCGAGGCAAAATTTTTTTTTCACAGAATATGACATTGTGGCCCTAAACACTTCCTCAATTTTTCGAGTTGCCAGACATTTCGGAAGTACCCGGTTCTAATCCGGCCAGTCCTAATACGGGTCAGTTCTGATGCGGCCAGTTCTAATGCGGGGTAGCACCGAACATTATGAGGCTTTGCAATTTAGAAAAACGTTCTAAACGGCAGAAAAGTCGTCCGCTGGGAATTTTGAAAGGTGTTTTCTAGAATTGAACATTAAAAATTTTGATTTTTGGGACGTGGTCTGCAACAGCAACGTTTTCATATCAGAACTTAAAGCAATTTTTGTTGTGAAACAGTAAAAAAATTTCCTGTTTCCAAAAACATTTTGGGCTCATCTCCAGGAGAATTTGCGCTAATTTCTGCTTCCAACAAGGGGATAGAAATTCAATGTGAAGGGAACACTTTTTGTTGATTGGAACGATGTTTGACTTCACCGTAGAAAAAAAGTTCATATATGGTACGTAAACAACATTCTATTGATTGAACACCACCAAACTGAGCCCCGCCTCCTGAGAAACAGTGTTTTCATTTGAAAGACGGAGACAAAAATGGGACTGTTTTATTTTGCAAAAACAATGCTAAAAGAACTGGAATTGGCAGTAACCGATTTTTTTTCTTAGCCTCATGAAACCGTAACCTTTTTTGTTTTTGAAAATAGTCAGGTATCACCTGACACTTCAACATTTTCTTTTTACTGTTTCACTTTTTTCAGAAGTGATTCCATTCATTCTTGCAGGCATTAATTGCTTTGTATTGCATTTATTGGAATTTTTTCTGTTTCAAAATAAACTGTTTCCTGTTTGACAGAAACATTTTTTATTTGGCAAAGTTAGTTACAGAACTTGAGGGGTTTTTCTCGTTCCATCCGTCAAACTATTATAATTATCAAGTACAAGTTGTTGAAAAAAAGGTATTGGCATTTTCATTATCAAAACGGAATCGAAATTTCGTTGTTCCATATTTTTTGAAACAGCGAAAAACAGTTGTTCTTCAGTGGTATCGCTGTTGGAAAAATCACAGTTTTCAAACGTTTCAGAACAAGTGTTAATTGCTGTGATCAATAAAAAAAAACCTATTGCTTTGAGACGGGTCCATCAGAAAACCGGAAACTTGTTTGTTGAAACAGCAAAATAATTTACAGTTTCAAGAAAAGTTAACTAGATTTAGAACTGTTTCAGGACCAATCGATCATATTTCTTTGGCTTTTTCGCTTATTGAAATAAAAAAGCAACCTGAAGAGAACAAACCAGAAAAATTTTAATCTTTGTGGAAAACATTGGAGCAGTAAAAAGCATTCTTTTTACTTGAAAAGTTGTCAATGTATCTAAAAAAAATCGAACAGGCTGAAAACGTTTGAAAAAATCACTGGAAGATGTTCGAAACAGTAATTTTTCTTTTTTTCCAAAAATTTGCATCGAGTTCAACGAATAAATTTTTTTACCGTTTCAAAAAAAGTTATTTCGAAGATCTCAGTACAGCATTGCTAATTCTCGGAACACTGTTCGACAAAACAAAAAACTGCTCTAAACAAGCTCCCAAGAGTTTCGTTTGAAACAGTAAAACTTTTGAATTGATTTTTCTTTAAAAACACCTGGGCGTTACAAATATGAAAAAAGAAACAGAAAAATGGCGCAAGATCTCAAGTTAATCGCTTATTCATAGTTCTAACACTATTTTTAAAAATTCTTGAAACAGGAATTTTTTTCTGTTTCAAGAAAATTCCAGAAACTTCGTTGTTCACACTGTTTCAAAGTTTCTCGACTTTCCTGTGGTTATATTCACGAAACAATAAGAAAAATTTCAGCTGATAAAGTTGAGAAGCAGTCAATTGTTTGAAGGAGCAATTGCAAAAAATTTGATATAGTTAGGCACTGATTCACCGAGCGACACTCCGGATCCAGAACGTGAAATCATTTTTTCTTGAAACAAGAAAAAAAATTATATTTCGGTAAAAATTCTAAACTCATCGCCAGAAAAATCTGCACTAATAGTTTTTATACCTAGGAATCGGGAACTCAGGAGCTTTTCGAAAATTTTCCCTCCTATCATACTTGTGAAATCTTGGCCCGCCCCGGCAAGGCCCGGAGACCCGGCCCGGAGGCCCGGCCCGGAGCCCGGATTCAAAAATATTGAATTTTTTTTTGAAAAATTTTCAAACTTCTAGAATTTTCACTGCTTCAAAATAATTTCTGATCAAATTTTTTCCAATCTTTGACCGATATTTTGAGACTTCTCGGTGATTTGAAATATAGTTGTTCACTATCAGAAGATTGCAGATTAGAAATATTTAATACAGGCTAATCAAAACGAATAAATGTATTCACTCTAATGAAACTAAATTACTTATATTTCTCATGAAACGAAAATAGGCTTTCGACTAGTTTTTTTTTCAAAAACTCAGTCTTTTCAATTTTTTCCCCAATAATAAATTTTTCACTGTTTCAAATTATTGTTAAAACTCGATAATTATGGAAATTTTAATTTGATTTTTCTGAGAAAATTGTTATGAAGTGAAAAAACACAATATCGGTTAGTCTTTTTTTCAGTAATTATTTTTCATCTTATGAAAAATGGTTACTGCTTTTTAGGTTGTTCCATCAGGAAATCAAAATAGGTTGGAACAGGAAAAAAATGTCTATGGGTCCGGTCCACCGCGGTACCTTTCGTTCATCACAAAGACCTTACCGACAGCCCCCTCCCCCTCTCCTCTCGTCCGAAATGGCGGTGTGTCCCTTGCGGCGGGAGCCTTTTTACTTCAAAGGCTACTCCGCCGACAGAGGGTGGGGGGCTTTCGGCAAGGGGGCGTGGCCTTCCTTTTATCTCCGCCCCTAACCCTCCCTATATAAGCCGGGGAGTATCCGTTATTCTTCAGTTTCCTCACAAATGGCTATTTGGTAAATGGCCTCCAATTCTTTTGATTATTTCTGATATTTTTTGAATTTTCTAAAAAGAAACAATGGACTCGCTTTGGATCAAGGACGTGGAGGATTAGGAAGGATTGCAAAGCGGAAAGATGAGAAGAAGAGAATCGATAAATTGGCCAAAAAATTATATGAAATCAAGATAAAAGAAGGGATCAGACGTCCAAACATGTCGGAGGAAGCTAAGAACTATATTCCAACAGAAGAAGAGTTAGTGGATTCGCTTCAAAAGGCAATTCGAGAATGCTATAGTGAGTAGATAATTAAGAAAAAGCACTTTTTCATCTTTTTGCTAAGTTCTCACTTTTCCAGAAGAGGACTACGAGTACAATTGAGAATTTCGAAAAGAATCCGGTGAAACTGATCACACAGGCCGAAAATGAAGAAGGAGTCAATCGAAGACGAGAAACATACCTGGCAACACTGCCGTCCCGTGTGGTTGCTGATGAGTTCCTCTCAAGAACTGTCCTTGTCTACAATGAGGACCTGAGAAATCTTGTAAGTATAAATGTATGAAGCCAGAGCTCGTTTGTCATGTGAAGGCGGAAAGAAGAAAACAATCGAGAATCAACCGAAACAAAAAACTATGAGAATCAGCACTTGCTCAAGAAAGTCGAGAAATACGGAAAAAAGAACGAAAATCTCATCTAGAAGAATTGTGAGCTTCAAAAGTTGAAAAAAAAGACAATCATCCTCATGGATGACTCGACACCGACGACATCGGCGACTCCAACTACTCCGGTCACTCCGAGGACCCCCACCAGCCCACAGTCGCCATATGATGAGAAGCCACCGATGGGTCAATGGAAACGAGCTTCAAAAGTTGGTCGAAGACATTCATGGTTAGTTTTGGTTACCCAGCTCAAACCATTGATGAACAATTTTCAGGAGGTTTTGGATCTTGGGAAAATGACAGATTCCTCATGGATGACTCGACACCGACGACACCGGCAAAGTTAGACGGCGAAAGGTCCAAAAGGCTTTCCGCCGATCAGACGATGCATGTTCCAACAATGCCTCCAATCTATGGAAGTACTTGTCCCAAAGGATCAGTTTGACCGGCTGGGAGTTCTCGATTATACAGCCACTATCACTATGGTGGACAACAAAGCACTCACTGGCCGGTAAGTTTTTTCATGAATCGGGGGAAATTTTTGATATTATTATTTACTGCTTTCTAAATTTGCAATTTGAAAATATTACAGGTTCAATTACTTCATGATCAAACACGAGATTCTTCCTGCCAGCCACCAAGGTATACCGTAGCATAATTGGACTTTATTCATTGCATTTTCAGTTACCACTTGTTATTCTTTTGTCTACATAATAAACTTCAAATAACTGACATAAAAGCTGATAAAATCGGAAAAAATCCAAAAATTTGCTAAAAACTTTTTCGACATCGCTAGTGCTCTTTCGGTACCCGATTTTTCATCCTCCAATTTTGATTTTGGGTCTTTTATCGATCCCCGACTATTCGGTCTCCAATTTTGGAACAGTGCCGCATTGCTGTTATCACAATAGAATCGACTTTCCATTGCTTTGAAATGGATCTATCAGAAAACCAGTAACTTGGTGAAACAGTAAAATTCTTTACAATTTCAAGAAAAGTTAATTAGATTTGAAACTGTTTCAGGGTCAATCGGTCATATTTCTTTGGGTTTTTCGCTTATTGAAGTGATTAATCAATAGCATAATATGATTAGAACAAATCAGAACATCTCTAACGAAAAAAATTGGATCAGTATAAAAAATGTTTGAACTGAAAAATAAAAAAAGCTTCTGTCTCAACAGTTCACATTTTAAAATTGAGTTTCAAGGGATTCATTGAAACGGGAATTTTTCTATGCTGGAGTTCTCAAAGTTTTTCTCAACGGAACAAGCTGGAAGCGCTTTATACTCATTCCACGATGTTTGAAACAGTTTTTTTTTCATCTTGCATTCAGTTTGAGACAATATTTTCTTACTGTTTCAATAGAACATGCTGAAAGCAAATAAAAATTCATCGAATAATATATGAAACGAAACTTTTATCTTCAGTTTCCGTTTTTTCATTTACCGTTTCGAAAAAATGTTTTGAAAATTTCAAAGTTCAAATTTAATTTTTCGGTTTGAAAAAAAATTTGATGCAAAAGTATGCATGGTTGTTATAAAGAGATCGTCTTGATAAAATTGTGCATAGATTTTTTTAGAAACAGTACACTCAATTATTTTTTAGGTCTAGAAAAAAGTCTGGCATTATTGCAAGTAGAGAAGATGGAACAATCACTGATAGGTGGTAAAGATAGCAAATGTACTAACAAAATTATTTTTTACTGTTTCAAGAAAAATTTTTTACACGTTGTTATTTGTTTGATACCAATGTAGCTCTTATGCGAAATTCAAGTAAAACATAGTTCAAAACTCACAAAAAACTTTGGAACAGCAAAACAATCTTTTTTCTGTTTCAAAAATTTTCGGTTTTTTGGGAAAAACTCTGTATCAACATTCCAGGTTCGAGTTGCGGAACAATTTTGCTAAAAAAAAATTTTAATGAAAAAATTTTAGCATAGATAAGCACGTCGGAAAGGTATCCCCCTCTTCCCTTAAATCCCGATTGTTTCGCCGTGACAATTTCTTGTCAAAAATTATTACACTTTTTGCAATTTTCGAACTTTGAGCGCCTGTGGTTTTGCCAGTTTTAGAGATTTTGATCTGAATTTTCTGGGGTGCACTGGAAATCGCTTCGGGTTTCTGGAAGCGTTTTGAGGAGAGTGGGGCTCATTTTGAGGAGAGTGGGGCTCAAAAAAAGTAAAAATTTTGAAATACTGAAAAAATCGAGAAATTCTTTTAATATTATTTTTCATTCATTCAGTTTTTGAGGTTTTGACGTGAAAACTGGGGTGCATGTTGAGCTTCAGGGAAGCTATCGGTTGAGCTAAAAACTAATTGAATTGAGAATAAACTAAGAATGTAGGCCATAAAACAAAAATCGAAATTTTGCGAAAAACAGAGTTTTTCAATTCTTTCTGCCAATTATTGTGTTGACCTCGGGTCAAATTTGCTCATCTCTCTCTCTCTTGAGAAAAAAATGAACAATTTTAGCGTGTTTCATTTCTAAAAAAAGTATTTGGAAAATTGCAAAACAGCACCGCAGGTCCTCAACAAATGTCTAGTCGTAGTGAGACGTAATATTCTAAACATCAAGAAAATTTATTTTGGGCTCTAACATTTTGGATTTACGTCTTTAACATTCGGAAATTTATTTTCTGTTTCAAAAAAATTCTTGAAGCAGTAGAAGTTTTGAAATTCGCTAGATCATCTATGAAGTCTGACAATGTTTCATTCTTGGCTCGAAATTCACTGGGATACGGTAGTTTTCCGATTTTTCGTGGTAGGACCCAAATCTGTTAAAATATGAAAAAAAAAGTACTGGTAATCCTTTATCAAGGATATTGAAAAAAGAATTTTCAGTTTCCAAGAAAATTTTTGAAACCGGAGAGCTAAAAAATATTGGTATGCAATAATTTGTTCCAGTACCAAGTCATGATTATACTAATCTGAACCGTCTTGACCTCCTGATTCCAAAAATCTAACATTCATGACTCCAAATTCAAAATCACCAAGAATACTGTAGAAAAACCCCTCATCTTTCAGGACATCGTGGAGGAGTACAGTCAACACGGCTATCGTCTCATCGCAGTGGCCGAAAAAGAGTTGGTCGTCGGATCGGAAGTCCAAAAAACGCCCCGTCAATCGATTGAATGTGATCTGACCCTGATTGGATTGGTAGCTTTGGAAAATCGACTGAAGCCAGTGACCACGGAAGTGATCCAGAAATTGAATGAGTGAGTAGTGGGGAAAAGAGATAGTAAGCACAAAAATGTAGGAAATTTTATTCTGAGCAATTTTCTAGTTGACCATTTTCTGATAGCTCCACCCCTTTTTTAGATATGCTCCATTAAACAAAAAACAGATGGCTCAAGTTTCAAGGCTCATATCCCAAAAAGAGGCTGAGCTATCAAAAAATAGTCAACTGAAAACTTGCTCAGAATAAAATTTCCAACATTTTTGCTGTTGAAAACGTTTTTCTAGCTCTTCTGGTTCCAGAGATACACCGCTTCAAACTTAGGAGGCGCCGAGAGGAAGGGAGACGCAGAGAAGGAGGTTCCTCCTTTTCTCTGCGTCTCTCGCCTTCACTCGGAGGTCCCTAACTTTAAAGGCGCATATCTCAGGAAGGAGTAGAGCTAGGAAAAAGTTTTCAATTGCAAAAATGTTGAAAATTTTATTCTGAGCAAGTTTGTGGTTGACCACTTTTTGGTAGCTCGACCTATTTTTGAGATATGGGGCATCAAAGTTAAGGTACCCATTATTTTCTCCCAATAGGCACCTTACATCCAAAGGTGGACATCTGGAATAGGGGCGGAGCGACAAAAAAGTTGTGAACCACAATTTTACTCACAATCAGCTTTTGAAAAACTTTGTAGTTGGAAGTTTTTTCCTAGCTACGCCCCTTTTCGAAATACTCGCCTCTGAAGTAAGGAGGTCCTCTCCTTTAGTCTCTCTGAATCTTCTCTAAAAGGATCCTAACTTCAAAAGCGCATATCTCAAAAATGGGCGGAGCTATAAAAAAAGGAGTAGTAAACCCAGAATCACTCAAAATATAATTTCACACAATGTCCCTCCACTTTTCAGAGCCAACATCCGCTCGGTCATGGTAACCGGTGACAATTTGCTCACCGCTCTCTCGGTCGCCCGGGAATGCGGAATAATTCAATCGAAAAAGACCGCCTATCTCATCGAACATGAGCCGGGAGTGGTCGACAAAAAGAATCGGACAATTCTGACGATCCGTGAGAAAGGAGAGCATCATACTCAGGAAAAACAGGCGAAATCGATGGATTTATCGAAGATGAGCAATAAGGATTGTCAGTTTGCGATATCCGGAAGTACATTCTCCGTGGTGACCCATGAATATCCGGAATTAATGGATCAATTGGTTTGTGTCTGTAATGTCTTCGCAAGAATGGCACCGGAACAGAAGCAGTTACTGGTTGAACACCTCCAAGAAGTGGGACAGACTGTCGCAATGTGTGGTGATGGAGCCAATGATTGTGCTGCTTTGAAAGCCGCTCATGCTGGAATTTCGTTGAGTGAGGCTGAGGCGTCCATTGCTGCTCCGTTTACTTCCAAGGTGGGTGGAGTTAGGGGTGGGGTGTATTAATTATTTTCATTTTCATTGCTCCCAAAAAATTTTTTGAAACAGTGAAAAACATTATTTTTTATTGTTGCTGTAAGAATTGCATTTCAGTAAGGGGTAAGCGACTGGGAACTATATTTGGATTAGGAATACTCATCAGAAAAATCTTTTGAAACCGTAAAAAAATCGAGAATTTCCCATTTTAGAGAACTTAATTTTGAATTTTTTTACTCTTTCATAAAAACTTTTTTTTTGAAAAAATTTCGAAATAAATCGATAGGATTCTGTTTTCACCCTCAAATTGTATATATTTTTAGTTTTTTGAAATGCTATTTGAATTGGAATGCTCGAACTTTTTAAAAATTATTACTTGCTTTGTAACAGTGAAATTCACCGAAGTTTCGAATTCCAATTTTTTCTCGAAAAAATACTGTCTCAAAAAAATTTAACTTTTTAAAATCATGGTTTTCAACAGTCCTGAGCTCAAATGCATGATTCTCGTTAACTCGTAAATTTTTTACTGTTTCAGAAAAAAATTTCAGATAATAAAATTCTGACTTGTTTAGTAATCCATTCTGCATGGCCGCTCCAAAGAGAAGTAGGAAATTCTGAATGAAAAATGTTCACGTTGACCTTTTGGCCAAAAAAAAGAGTTTCTCCCAGAGAGGAAGAAGATGTTTTGGTATGAATTTTTGAGAATTCGCCTATATGTTTTTCGGTAGAAAATCGGAAAATTGAGTTAATGTCAACGTCTGAGCAAGTTTTCACCTTCATTTCAAGCTCTAGATTGCGCAGTTTGGTTCAGTTTGAGCTGACTTTGTAGATGGTCTCATTAAAGCACCATCTCGCCGAAAATGGGAAATCCGTTCAACAACTTGGCAGATCTGACACCTCATGAGTTACAGCCAACGGAAGTGACACTATTTCAAAGTTTCTCTAAAGTATTAATATTTTTGATAGATTCAAAGTTCGAAAAAAATTGTAAACTCAACAAAACCCTGAAAATAAGCCACTCAAAAATTAGAATTATTCACTGCTTCAAAAAATTTCAATTCTAAGCAATTCCTCAAAAACCGTAGTATCACATTCTTATTATTTCAAGATAAAAATAATTTCCAGGTAGCCGACATCCGATGCGTGATCACCCTCATCTCAGAGGGTCGTGCTGCCCTAGTGACCTCCTACTCTGCATTCCTCTGCATGGCCGGATACTCTCTCACTCAATTCATTTCAATTCTACTGCTCTATTGGATTGCCACCAGTTATTCCCAAATGCAATTCCTGTTCATTGATATTGCCATTGTGACGAATCTGGCATTCCTGAGCTCTCAGACCCGGGCTCACAAGGGATTAGCGAGTAGTCCTCCACCGACTTCCATCCTTTCCACTGCTTCTATGTTATCACTTTTCGGTCAATTGGCCATCGGAGCCATTGCTCAGATTATGGTTTTCTGTGTGATCACTACTCAGGATTGGTTCAGACCATTCGCTCCCGTGCACCATGATAATGATGAGGATAGGAAGAGCTTACACGTACATTTTTTTTTCGAAAAAAAAATAGTAAAAAATAATTTTTTTTACTATTTCAAAGAATTTTCCAGCCCCATAGATCTAATATACTTTACTACTGATGATACTGAAGCGTAATTTCAAAAAATTGCAGGGCACGGCGATCTTCTACGTCTCTCTATTCCACTACATCGTACTGTACTTTGTTTTCGCTGCGGGACCACCATACAGAGCATCAATCACTTCCAATAAGGCATTTCTTTGCAGTATGATTGCTGTCACTATTGTGAGTTTTTGGGAGGAAAGAATGGATGATTTGACAATAATGAGAAGAATTTTTTGAGTTCTCCCTGATTGGTTTTGAAACAGCAAAAATCAATTCTTACTGTTTCATGGGATTGTTTATTTCCAAAAATTTTATTTACCGAAATTTCAATGTGCGTGCTGGACAACCAAGAAACGACTATAAAATTGTAATTTTTCTCAATTTCTGGAGGAATATTGGGTTTTTTTGAACAGAAAAAACTGAATGTGAAAGATTTTTGAGATAATTTCGCTCCGGAAAGTTGACGATTGCGAATTAGTTCTTGAAAAAATGGTAGTTCAAAAAAAATCTTCGTGGAACAGTGAAAAAAATACGGAATTTTTTCTCACTGTTTCAAAAAATTACGCAATGAAGGTTCAGTAATCAGCAACAATAATTTGTTCGAGTATAAAGAATACAACCCTTCCATGATTCAGAAGAAAATGAAATAGTTTTTTTTCTGAAAAAAGTGAATTTTTAAATATTTTTACTGTTCCAGAAAAATTCAAGGTAATATTTTTTGAATGTTGCCCCAGTGAGAGAGATTTTGTTGTTCTTATATAAGAAAACCATTTCAAAAACTGTTTTGAAATTAATTTTCCGTTTTTTACTGTTTCATGAAACTAATGGACGAAAACTGGCAAATTCCAGCTGGTTTCTAGATAAATAAACATTCTTTCCATTTTTTAGAATCATTTTTCAAACGAGTTCTTTTTTTTTTTTTAAACATACTGTGAGTTCAAAAGTCCACCGGAAGAAATTTTGAAACAGTGAAAAAAATGTTTCCAAAGTTTTGCACATTTTCGAAGAACTTTCCTAGTTTTTCATGAGTTTTTTTCTCGAGGAATTCATTGTTAGTCTAACGTTGAGAACCGTGAAAACTTCAAGAAATATATTTTTGAAACAGCGAAAAAAATTCACTGTTTCATGAAAATATTGCATAGTTCATGTCTAAATCAATTCAATATCATCGTTAACAAGTAAGCAGAACACTGAAAAAAAAGTTTTCTGTTTCATGGAATGTTAAAATCATTTTCACTTCCTACTTTTAATGATCAACAAAGGATATGACTTCTCAAAAAAAAGTTAAATGAGCCAAACGAAATCGAATTCATTTCCAGGGTTGCATCCTACTGGTTGTCTTCTACTACACACCTATCCAATACTTCCTGGGATGCCTGGAAATCCCTCAAAACTTCCGTTTCATTATTCTTTCGATGGCTCTGGCGACTGCAATTGTATCCATTGGATACGATCGATGTGTTGATTGGATTTCAGACAAATTGAATGAAAAGTTAGTTAATTTTTTTTCAAAACTTTGGAAATTTATTGGTATACAATTATTTTCTGGCTAAAAATCACCAATATTTTGAAAATCGCAGAACTTGAGAAATTTTGAAACAGTAATTCTTCATTTTCAGACTGCGTCAAAGGCGGAAACGTGCATAATCATCTTTATATTTCTCAATTCTCTCTCTCGTTCCCTTTTTCTATCAATTTCTAATTCGAATTCTTCTCCTCTGATTCATCAAAAAAACTCATCATTTCATAATCATAATTATTTCTTTTTTTTCCCGAAATCAATTTCAAAAAATTCCCGTTTTCTTCAAACATTTCCCCGTTTTTGTGTCCCACTTTCCTGATAAAAACACACACTTTTACATGTATTCCATTCCATAATTTTATGATGGGTTTTTGACAAAAAAATACACATTAATCTTGTTGTATACCGTAATTGTCTACAGTAACCTTGGTGATGAACAGGCGGACAGGCAGACAGACAGACAGACAGATAGAGTTTCAGACAGTTGGTCTGGACATCTAGATATTCGGATTTAAAGGCAGACAGACAGACAGCTAGATGGACAATCATACAGGCTAACAGGTAGACAATCTCTCTGGATATCTGACTATCCGGACAAACAGACAGACACACAGACACACAGAGAACTAGAAAGGCGGACAACTAAACAAATATCTTGAACCTTTGGATATCCGGATGTCCAAGCATCTAGACAGACAGACTGAAAACTTTCGCCGTATATATGAATAAGGTAGGAGATCAAGAAGCAAATCGGAAAGACTGATAAGTTTCTCTTAATATTTTATGAAACAGGAAATCTTGGGATGAAATTTTTCAAACACAATTTTGTATTTGCTGTTTCATAAAAACTTCGAAAAATGCATTCATTAAACATATCATTAAAAATTTTGATTTCTATTGAAGTCCTAAAAAAAATTTTGAAACAGTAAAAAATTATTGTTTTTATTGTTTGTAGCCGGGTTCGAAAACATTATTCGAATCGAATTCTGTCCGGGTCTACAGCGTTTGGGTCTATATTGTTTTTGGATAATGAATATTCATCAGAAAAATTTTTCGTACCTGTAAAAAAAATTCGAGAATTTTCCATTTTGGGGCAGTAAATTTGAATTTTTTACTATTCCAGAAAAACTTTTTTTTGAAAAAAATTCAAAATAATTGATAGGACTTTTTTTCCGAACAAAAAGTATGTCTTTTATTGGAGTTTTAGAATTTTTTCAGAATTTATGATTTGCTTTGTAACAGTGAAATTTTCTGAAATTTCAAATTCCAAACTTTATTTTCGAAAAAAATACTGTTTCAAAAAAAATTGTACTTTTTTGAAAAATGGGTTTCATCAGTATTGAGCTCAAATGCATGATTCTGGCTAGTTCGTAAATTTTTTACTGTTTCAGAAAAAAATCATTTCGAGATAAAATAAATTTTTGTCTTAGTTGGTGGTAATTGAAAAGCTGAAGATAAGCCGCTAAGATTATTTACTGTTTCAAAAAAATTCAATACTGAGCAATTCCACAAAACTGTAGTATTACATCCTTATTTCTTTCAACTGGAATTGATATTTCTAGAATCAGAAAGTCAAGACGATTCAAAAAAATACCCTCAAGTCCTATCCCCAAACAAAAGCTGTTTCCAGGTAGCCGACATTCGATGCGTGATCACCCTGATCTCAGAGGGTCGTGCTGCCCTAGTGACCTCCTACTCTGCATTCCTCTGCATGGCCGGATACTCTCTCACTCAATTCATTTCAATTCTACTGCTCTATTGGATTGCCACCAGTTATTCCCAAATGCAATTCCTGTTCATTGATATTGCCATTGTGACGAATCTGGCATTCCTGAGCTCTCAGACCCGGGCTCACAAGGGATTAGCGAGTAGTCCTCCACCGACTTCCATCCTTTCCACTGCTTCTATGTTATCACTTTTCGGTCAATTGGCCATTGGAGCCATTGCTCAGATTATGGTTTTCTGTGTGATCACTACTCAGGATTGGTTTAAACCATTTGCTCCCGTCCATCATGATAATGATGAGGATCGGAAGAGCTTGCAGGTAATATTTTTCCGAAAAAACTGTTTCAAAAAATTTTCCAACTCCCACAGTTTTATTATATTGTACATCCATACACTTTTGCATTGCAGGGCACGGCGATCTTCTACGTCTCGCTATTCCACTACATCGTACTGTACTTTGTTTTCGCTGCGGGACCACCATACAGAGCATCAATCACTTCCAATAAGACATTCCTTTTCAGTATGATTACTGTCACTATTGTGAGTTTTTTGGGAAAAAGAATTGGGGGTTTCGAAAACAATGAGAAGTGTGCACTGTTTGATTTTTGAAACAGTAAAAAGCGAAATATATGGAATTTCGGATAAAGCGTTTATTTTCCGAAATTTCAATGAGCGTGCTGAACAACCAAGTCACAATTGGAAATTAGTTTTTGAAAAAATGGCAGTTCTAAAAAATTTTTCGTGAAACAGTAAAAAAGGTGGGGTTTTTCTTACTGATAAAAAAATTGTGCAATGAAGGTTGCGTAATCAGCAGCAATACTTCGGAGTATAAATAAATACAAACCTTTCATGATTCCGAAGAGCAAAAATTAACTTTTTTTTTTCTAGAAAAAGTGAATCATCCAATATTTTTACTGTTCCAGAAAAACTAAAGAATACATTTTTTGAATGTTGCCCCAGTGAGAGAGATTTTGGTGTTCTTATATAGGAAAACCATTTCAAAACCTGTTTTGAAATTGATTTTCCGTTTTTTACTGTTTCATGAAACTAATGGACGAAAACTGGCGAATTCCAGCTGGTTTCTAGATAAATAAACATTCTTTCCATTTTTTAGAATCATTTTTCAAACGAGTTCTTTTTTTTTTAAAAAAAACATACTGTGAGTTCAAAAGTCCACCGGAAGAAATTTTGAAACAGTGAAAAAAATTTCAGAATTTTGCGCCTTTATGAAAATATTTTTTTAGCGTTTTTAGAAGTTTTTCCAAGAAAGGACTTGTGATTTCAACGTTGAGAACTGTGAATTATATTTATGAAACAGCGAAAAATATTCACTGTTTCATGAAAACATTGGATAATTCATGTCTAAAGCAATTCAATATCATCGTTAACAAGTAAGCAGAACACTGAAAAAAAAGTTTACTGTTTCATGGAATGTTGAAACCATTTTCATTTTCTATTTTCTATAATAAACACCAGATATGATATGTTTTTCTAAAAAAGTTGAAAAATTATAACTGTTATATTTTCAGGGTTGCATCCTTCTGGTTGTGTTCTACTACACACCTATCCAATACTTCCTGGGATGCCTGGAAATCCCTCAAAACTTCCGTTTCATTATTCTTTCAATGGCTCTGGCGACTGCAATTGTATCCATTGGATACGATCGATGTGTTGATTGGATTTCAGAAAAATTGAATGAAAAGTTCGTTTTTTTTTTTACGAAATTTTGGAAATTTAGAAAATATATATTTGGATATGAGAAGAGATCTCCAATATTATGAAAATCGCCAAGCCTGAAAAATTTGAAACAGTAATTGTTATTTTTCAGACTGCGTCAAAGGCGGAAACGTGCATAATCATCTTTATATTTCTCAATTCTCTCTCTTTTCCCTTTTTCTATCAATTTCTAATTCGAATTCTTCTCCCCACTGATCCATCAAAAAACTCATCATTTCATAATCATAATTATTTCTTTTTTTTTCCCGAAATCAATTTCAAAAAATTCCCGTTTTCTTCAAACATTTCCCCGTTTTTGTGTCCCACTTTCCTGATAAAAACACACACTTTTACATGTATTCCATTCCATAATTTTATGATGGGTTTTTGAGCGAAAAAAACACATAAATCTTGTTTTATTCAGTCTGTCTCTACAGTAATTTCAGTTTGGATTATCGGGATATTTGAACACACGGAATAACTCAGAAACAGGAGCAAATCAGAAAGAGAAAAGAGTGACTGAAGTATTTCTTCGAAACGGTAAAAAAAATTTCACTGTTTTGAATTTTTTAAAGAATAGTTTTTGTAGAATTTAATATTGTTCGAATTCTTTGTTAAGAAAACTAGTGCAAGAAAAAATTTTGAAAGAATAAACATTTTTTCTGAAATGGGTAAATACATGTAAATATTTATTATTTCAAAAATGAAAATCGTCGAAGCAAAAAAGGAATATAGATTGGATATATCCAAAAAGAGATAGTTGATAAACTTTTTTGAAACAGAAAAAAAATTACTTTTACTGTTTCAATTATATATTTTCATCAGCAGTTCGTGAGAAATGAAATTTGAACTTTATTGAAAATTACACTGATAGTGAGCGGCGAACACGGCCCGGCGAAATCTACGCGACGCGCAAAGCAATGGACCTCAACTTTAGCAATGGACCTCAACAATTCTCTATGATTTTTTAAATTTTATTGAAAGAAAAGATGTACTTGAACACGCTGAATCCGAAAAAATTCGTTTCGATAGGGCTTTATTACTTAGTTTTTGAGATGAAAATTGTTGAAAACATCTATTTTCCGTTGTTTTTTGTACTTTTTCGTTACAAATAGCGCATTATCTCGAAAACTAAGTAATAAAGCCCTATTGAAACCAAATTTTTCGGATTCAGCGTGTTCAAATACATCTTTTCATGTATTAAAATCAAAAAAATCATAGAAAATTCGGCTGTTTCGTAGTTGTTACGCACCCGCGTAGATTTCGCCGGGCCGTGCGAAGCCACTAAAAGTATTGACTGCAAATGGACCAAACCGGTTGGGTATAAAAACATTTACCGTTTCAAAACAATTTCCACATCCTTTTTTGAAAACAGTTTCCAATTCCCAATTTTTTAGCAGGCACGGTAGTTGGAATTTTTCCTGTAGAATCGAAGTTCTCCAGACAGGGAGAGAATTTTTTCGAAGAAAATATTTATTGAAAAGGAAATTTTTTTACTGTTTCAAAAAGTTTTCCAACTCCCACAGTTTTATTAAAATTCACTTCGCTCACGTATCGATTCGAAGTTTCAGAAAACAAATTGCAGGGCGCGGTGATCTTCTACGTCTCGCTATTCCACTACATCGTACTGTACTTTGTTTTCGCTGCGGGACCACCATACAGAGCATCAATCGTAAAAATTAAATCCAAAAGTTGTCTGAAGTAATTTATCCTAACTATCCGATCATCCTGGAAATTGAATAAAAAACCCTGTGAAATTTCATTTTCCGGATATATTTTAAAGACTTTTTACCAGAAAGTACTGCCGAATAGTGCAATAAAATTCGAAGAAATTTTTTTCGAAACACTGAAAAATAGTTTTTTTTTTCTTTTTTTTTTTTCTTTCATGAAGTTTTCAGATTTTTTTTTCAAATTTGGGGTTCGGCAAGTCGGACTGGCTAGGCAACTGAATTTTGAAACAGTAACTTTTTTTTAATCTGAAAAACTAAAAATCACGCAAAATTTTCCAGAACCCATAGAGTTGATTGAGCAATTTTTAAAATTAAAATTAAAAAATTCAATGAAATTCATGAGACAGTGAATTTTTTTTTCGAACTAATGATTTTACCGTTTCAAAAATTTGCGAGAGTTTATTAAAACATATTTTAACATTCTGCAAACGGATACCTAGTTCAGGAAAAACAAAATTCAAAACAATTCGAAAACATTTGCAGAACTTTTTTTGAAACGGGTGTAATTTCCCCCAATACGGCGAAATTCCAAATGAACCCATAATCAGATATCATTATATATCTGATTGTTATCATTTCATGAGATACCTCAGCTAATTAAAATCAGAAGAAAAAGTTTCAAAACGAAAAAACTTGAAACAGTAAGAACTCCAGAATTAATTACTGTTTCAAAAATATACTCGTTCATATAGAGTTTAGTCATTAGCACTACGGGTTCATTGGAAAAAAAATCATTCAAGCGCTTTCAGAATTGACTAAACTCTATAGAAAACTTACTAGAAATTTTTTTTTGAGAAAGCAAAAGTTAGAGAACAACAAACTATTTTTCGCTGTTTCAGGGAAAGAATTTCACTTACCCTCGATACGAAAATTGTTTAGTGACAGTTTTTCAAATCAATTCTCTGTTTATACTAGTACACACAAACTGGTGAATTCCAGTTGGTTACTAGGGGTAATTGAACATTTCTTCAAATTTTCGGAAACATTTTTTCAACCAGCTTGTCGTTGGCGATGAACGTCGTGAGAATCCAGAGTTTGGTTATGAAAATATTTTGAAACAGTAGAAATTTCGAAATTTCTTTTTTCCACTCACAACATTGTTTGCAAAACGTTCAGATCAGTGAAAACTTCAAAGCAATTTTTTTTCGAAACAGCAAAAATATAGTTCACTGTTTCATTAAAATTTTGGCTGATTCATGTCTAAAGTGTTTCAATAACATGTGCGATATACACATTATGTGAGTTACAATTTTACTGTTTCATAGGATTTTTGGAATTATCCCAAATAAAACTTTTTACGATACACATCCAAAATATGCAAAAAAAAAATGGAAAAGTAGACATTACTGTTCTATTTTCAGGGTTGCATCCTTCTGGTTATCTTCTACTACACACCTATCCAATACTTCCTGGGATGCCTGGAAATCCCTCAAAACTTCCGTTTCATTATTCTTTCAATGGCTCTGGCGACTGCAATTGTATCCATTGGATACGATCGATGTGTTGCTTGGATTTCAGACAAATTGAATGAAAAGTTAGTTTTTTTTTTTCGAAAACATATGGGTAATGAAACTCGGAATTCAATTGAAACTTCTTTTGTCAGAAATTATCAGCATTATGCAAATAGCGAGATTTGAAAGTTTTGAAACTGTAATTTTTCACTTTTTTACTGTTTCAGAGATAAAAACCAAGTTTCACCCTGAAGAGAAGTTCAATTAGTATTCCACCCCTGTAATACATCAATCAAAATTTTTGAAGCTCCTATTGGAAAAAACTAAAATTTTGAGTTGTAGGAGAAAAAGTTTTGGAATAGCAAGTATTTTAAGAATTCATTGTTTTAAAGAAAACAATTTCCATTTTTATTGCTTCTGAGTGGTTCGTTGATAACAGTTCCACAAGAGGTTTATTGGAAAATACAAGCGTTTTGGAAAATTACGAGAATGGAAAACCGAAAATGAAGAACGATAGTCATTATTACAAGTTTTTGGTGGAAAAATCCAAAAATTCTAAGAAACAGTAAAAAAAATTAAACATAGTTGTTCACAACTATATATTTTTTTTTTCAGATGCAAACGTTATTAATTTCTGAACAATTTTTTGGATCTCACCTAGAAATAATTTCCGATTTTTAGCAATTCTCGTTTTTTTTCACTGTTTCGAGAGGAAAAGTCAATTTTGACCCTGGAAAAAAGTTTTATTGGAACGGGTATACTGTGCATACTGTTTTTTTCGTAGGGATCCTCAGGTTGGGCTTCTATTTCAGTACTTACAATATTTCAAAACACATATGAAGTGCGAGTAGCAAAAAAACCAGATTTCCCCATTAAGGAAAATAAATGTGAAACAGCAATTTTATTTAATTTTAACACGTGTATCACTTTCGATTTCCGAAAAGAACACCCAAAATGTTCGAAAAAATATTACTTACAAGAATTTTTGAATAAAATTTTTCAAAATTTTTACTGTTTCAAAAATTATTCTTTTTTCGAACTCTCAATAATCGATATTGTTGTTGATGTAACGCTTTTTTGAACAATGTTTATAAATTCTTTGTGATTAAAAGTTTTTTGTGAATAAATAATTCTCAAAACACTTTTTTTCCGGAATTCGATTAAAAAATTCTCTCCATAGCTTACCGAAATAAAGAAAACAGCGAATCGTGAAAACTTTGTTTTTCACTGTTTCAAGTAAGCCTTCCATGCGGGGGAAAGAGAAAACGGGCAAGCTTCGCCCGTCTTCGCCCGTTCGCCCGTTTGTTCCCCCGTTGTACCCGCTAAGGTCACGGGGCTAAATAAGTTAATAATTTTATTTTAAATGTACTGAAATCAAACCACGTTTTGATAAATATCTGCAACGTGACACCCTAGCGGGCGAACCCGGGCGTCAAGAGGGCGAAAACGGGGGACGGGCGGGGCGGGCGGGCGATTTCTCGCCCGCATGGAAGGCCTAGTTTCAAGAAGAATAGTCAATTTCGTCTCTGGATAACATTTTCAATTTCGCGAACATATAAGAACGTGGAAAATTGAAACTTTTTCATTTTGGAATTCATTTCGGAAAGATT
>GL380019.1:128771-143338 GCA_000143925.2 Caenorhabditis brenneri
GGGCGATCCGTTTGTGAGGACTGATTACTCTGCATCGGAAAGTACTGTACATAAACCTATACGATAAACACTGCACTTTGACAGGTAGAGCGACACTACTCCGCTAGTACTGTCAAGTAGTTTCCACGACATGTTGCGGTATGTTCTAGAATCTTATAAGTCTCATCAGAGCACTAGGGATGCGATATATACAGATTAGTGTCATTGTCTGCACGGTCCTTTATGATCGAAATCGTGCATGTGAGGTGAGATCCAGGAGAGATGGTTTTATTGATATATTACAGGCTGGAGATCTTGGGGCAAGTGCGCCTACTAATAAGGATTCCCCCAAGTATATTAGATGCCGTCAAGAGTTGGTGTCCGACAACCAAATGCCCTTTTTTTTCGTTAAAAAGAGATCGGGAACCATGGTAAGTTAAAAAAAAACGCTTCAGAACCAGTTTCTCCTTAGCAAAAACGCATTACGTCCCTCGTGTACTCCTCGTGGGAAAAGAGAACGTTTTGTTTTTTGGAGCTGTATATCTCGTTTCATAGTGATTTTCGACATATGCGTCAAGAGGGAAACGTGAAGAAGAGAAGATAATAAATTTAAAAAAAAATAAAAAAATGTGACTTCAGTCATCCTTTAAATGACCTTTGAGCCAAATAGGATGTTACTTTCCACCAGAAACTTTTTTTTAGACAGGAGACTTCAATTTCCGACATGTACCTCTTTTCTGACCATGTACCTCTATTTTGACCATGTACCTCCATTTTGACTTTGTACCTCCATTCTAACTATGTACCTCCATTTTGACTGTTTTGTCCTATGTACCTCTAAAAGCAGATAGAGCCGAAAGGTTTAAAAAAAAGACTGTCAAAATACCGAAAGTAAGGAGGGTTCAAACTATCAACTGAATAAATAAAAGACAAAAATTTTTGAAACAGTAATTTTTTCACAGTTTCATGAATATCGAAGCTGAGTATTTGAACAAACAATGTCGATTCATTTGTCTCGCTTTTCATTTCATTTTTTCAAACCGTTTCTTCGAAATCTCAGAAGTCGCAATTGGCGGAATGATGTTTGATATGCTCTTTATTATACAGATACCTAAGCATACCGATGGCAGAATGAAAGGCCCCTGCCACCTTTCGTTGTACTATTTTTTTGAAACAGTAAATAACTTATTTTTACTACATACACGATCGTCAATTCGGTACTGACTATAACTACCAAGCGAAACAAAAGTAGTTTCGCAGTGCACTTCTACGTCTCGCTATTCCACTACATCGTACTGTACCTTGTTTTCGCTGAGGGACCACCATACAGAGCATCAATCACTTCCAATAAGGCATTCCTTTTCAGTATGATTACTGTCACTATTGTAAGTTTTTGGGGGCAAAAATAGTGTTTTGAAAACTCTAAAAATATAGTTTTTGTGTTTTTTCTTTTGAAGTCGAATTCGATCCTGAAATAAAGAAAAATTAATTCAAACAATGCCTAGAAATTTATGAAACAGTAAAATTTGAATTAAAAAATCATTTGAAGTAATTTTATGACACCGGTTATTTGACAACTTATGCTCGAGTACTAAAAAATGAAGTTAGTGAAAAATATTTTCGAGATTTTCGAAACAGTAAATTTATTTATTTACAGTTTCAAAATTTTTCTCTTCGTAGTTTCGAAAAACTGCATTCAATCACTTTCGTATACTTCATTTTGAAGAACTCATCCAATAAAGTAAGTGTTACCGACATACAGTTGACTTGGATATCTGGATATTCGGATATGAAGATAGACAGACAAAAAGGGGGGGGGGCAGGCTCTCCGGGCTTCCGAATATCTGAACGAACAGCCCGACAGTCAAATTGGAGGTCCGGACATCCGGACAAACAGATAGACAGACAGGCAACCTGAACGTTTGAATTTCCGGATCTGTGTGCTTGAAGACGGACAACCAGACAAACAGACATACGGACAGACTATATATAGGGAGAGACGTTTATTGGAACTTATAGGACATTGCAATATATGAGTGTACAAATTACGAATATCTTCGGTCAGCAGACTATCAGGATTGGAGCCTTTTTTCAATGTTTTTATGAAACAGTAAATTTGGAGGTTTATTCTCTCATGAAAAATTTTAGTTTGAAATTCTCGTGGGACTGTGAGATTGTTGAAAATTTTGACATGACATTTTCTATTTTTTTACATTGGACCTATTTTAGAAACAGTATAGAATTAATTTTCGCTCCATACACGATTGTCATTTTGTTCCTTTTATCTGAAAATTAAAAACATTTTGGCAAGGCACAGCGATCTTCAACGCGAAAATTGTGACCGGCTCAGTTAAAAAAACGTTTCGATTTCAAGAAAACGTCGATTATTCATCCCAATTAGATTCGAATTTTTTATTGTTCCCAAAAAATTTTTTTGGAACAGTAAAAAGTGTTTTTTTGATTGTTGCTAGCCGGGTGTCGCAAACTTCATGAGAATTGCATTTTTGTTAGGGTCTATCCTTTGGGTACCATTTTCGGGTTAGGAGTATTCATCAGAAAATTTTTTGGAAACGAAAAGAATATTCGAGAATTTCACATAATTTTCACGAACGTAATTCTGAATTTTCACTCTTTCAGAAAAACTTTTTTTTAAAAACATTTCGAAATAAATTGATACGAATTTGTTTTTACTCTCAAATTTCATAATTACAAATAATACTTGTATTGGGATCTTCGGATTAAAAAAAAAGTTAACTTGTTTTGTAACAGTTAAATTTTCCTTTTTCTTTTTGAAAAATACTGTTTCAAAAAAATTGCACTTTTTTTGAAAAATGGTTTTCATCAGTCCTGACAACATGTGATTAACATGATTCTCGTTAGTTTTTGAACTGTTTACTGTTTCAGAAAAACATTTCAAAATTAAATGAAATTTTGAATTTGGTAATCCATATTTGAAACTTAACAAAACCGCTAAAATGAGACGCTCAAAATTTATGATTTTTTACTGTTTCAAAAATGTCAATTCTGAGCAATTCCATAGAAACTGTAGTGTTACATTCTTCTTTGTTTGAGCTGAAAATGATATTCTTAGAATCAGAAATTTCAAACGGTTCCAAAAATTGATAGCCGACATCCGATGCGTGATCACCCTGATCTCAGAGGGTCGTGCTGCCCTAGTGACCTCCTACTCTGCATTCCTCTGCATGGCCGGATACTCTCTCACTCAATTCATTTCAATTCTACTGCTCTATTGGATTGCCACCAGTTATTCCCAAATGCAATTCCTGTTCATTGATATTGCCATTGTGACGAATCTGGCATTCCTGAGCTCTCAGACCCGGGCTCACAAGGGATTAGCGAGTAATCCTCCACCGACTTCCATCCTTTCCACTGCTTCTATGTTATCACTTTTCGGTCAATTGGCCATTGGAGCCATTGCTCAGATTATGGTTTTCTGTGTGATCACTACTCAGGATTGGTTTAAACCATTTGCTCCCGTGCACCATGATAATGATGAGGATCGAAAGAGCTTGCAGGTAATTTTTTGAGAGAATTGGTAGATTTATGGCCTTCATAGCATTAATGGCCCTGAAAAAATAATTTTTGGGATTTTTTTGAAACAGTAAAAAAGATAATTCAACGAAAAAATTGCAGGGCACGGCAATCTTCTACGTCTCTCTATTCCACTACATCGTACTGTACCTTGTTTTCGCTGAGGGACCACCATACAGAGCATCAATCACTTCCAATAAGGCATTCCTTTTCAGTATGATTACTGTCACTATTGTAAGTTTTTGGGGGAAAAGAATGGGGGTTTTTTGAACAGAAAAAGATGAGTTTGAAAAATTTTAGAAACGTTACACGAAACTTTTTGAATGAACTTTCCTCCGGACAGCATTGCGAATTAAAGCTAATACAATAGTTCAAAAAAACTATTCGTGAAATTGAAAAAAAAATCCCAATTTTTTCTTACCGTTTCAGAAAATTACACAATGAAGGTTGCGTAATCAGAAACAATAATTCATTTGAGTATATAAAAATATAACCCTTCCATGATTCAGAAGAGAAAAAAAATCTTTTTTTTTCTAGAAAAAGTGAATTTTTAAATATTTTTTGCTGACACAGAAAAACTGAAGGATACATTTTTTATGTTGCCCAGTGAGAGAACTTTGTATGGAAAACCATAGGAAACTGTTATGAAATTAATTTTCCGTTTTTTACTGTTTCATGAAACTAATGGACAGAGACTGGCAAACTACAGCTGGTTTTTACATAAATAACAATTTTACTTCCATTTTTCAGAACTATTTTTGAAAAGATTCCCTTTATTGCAGTAAACATACTGAGAACTCAAAAAGACACCGGAAGGAATTTCGAAACAGTAAAAAAATGTTTTCAAAGTTTTGCTCATTTTCGAAGAACTTTCCTAGTTTTTCATGAGTTTTTTTTTCGAGGAATTCATTGTTAGTCTAACGTTGAGAGCTGTGAAAAACTTCAAGAAATATATTTTTTAAACAGCGAAAAAAAAATTCACTGTTTCATGAAAATGATGGATGATTCATTTCTGAAACTGTATCATTACTGTTTCATTTACTGTTTCATTGAACATCGGAACGTTTCATTTCCTACTTTCTATGGTCCTCACCGAATATGATTTGGTTTTCAAAAAAAAGTTAAAAAGCCAAACAAATATGAAATTACTTCCAGGGCTGCATCCTGCTGGTTGTGTTCTACTACACTCCTATCCAATACTTCCTGGGATGTCTGGAAATCCCTCAAAACTTCCGTTTCATTATTCTTTCAATGGCTCTGGCGACTGCAATTGTATCCATTGGATACGATCGATGTGTTGATTGGATTTCAGACAAATTGAATGAAAAGTAGGTTTTTTTCTTTGAAATTTTGGAAATTTAGATTTTTTTAAACTTTTTGTAGATTTATTTGTATACAATTACTTTCTCAATAGAAATCACCAATATTATAAAAATCGCAAAGCTTGAGAAATTTTGAAACAGTAATTTCAATTTTCAGATTGCGTCAAAGGCGGAAACGTGCATAATCATCTTTATATTTCTCAATTCTCTCTCTTTTCCCTTTTTCTATCAATTTCTAATTCGAATTCTTCCCCCCTGATTCATCAAAAAAACTCATCATTTCATAATCATAATTATTTCTTTTTTCCCGAAATCAATTTCAAAAAATTCCCGTTTTCTTCAAACATTTCCCCGTTTTTGTGTCCCACTTTCCTTATAAAAACAGACACTTTTACATGTATTCCATTCCATAATTTTATGATGGGTTTTTGACGAAAAAAAAACACATAAATTTTGTTGTATTCAATCTGTCTCTACAGCAATCTCGGTGTTAGGGACAAACAGACAGAAAAACAGACAAACTCTGGATGTCTGGACGTACAGATAACCAGACGAGCAGAATAACAGGCATGGCATCTGAAAAAACGAATACATTCGAAAAATTGGACATCCGGATGCCCAAGCGTTTGAATAGACAGACTCGTGATAGCTTTCATACAGCCGTATATATGGACGTACAAATGCACGATGACCAAAGAGCAAATAAGAAAGTTGAAGATTTTTTTTCAATATTTTTTGAAACAGGAAATTTTGAGATAAACTCTTTCAAACAGAAATTGTATTTGCTGCTTGGACATCTGGATATACGGACACCTGAGCAGACATACAGAATGACTAGAAAACAGGCGATAAGGCATGAGCCAATGATTGTGCTGCTTTGAAGGCTGATCATGCTGGAATTTCGTTGAGCAAGGCGGAGACATCGATTGCTGCTCCGTTTACTTCCAAGGTGGGTGGAGTTAGGAGTGGGGTGTATTAATTATTTTTACTGTTTCAAAAAAAAGTTGTTTTGTAAATTGTCTAAATTTTTGATTCGTTTCTCATTTCAATTGAAATATCATGACTGCTAGCCCGGGTGTCGAATAAGGCTTGTTTGGCGGACGCAAATTCGGACACCCGCCGTCCGTCCGCCGTCCGTTTGCCGTCCGTTCGCCGTCCGCTTTTTTACACGGAAGGACGGTTTTTCAGGAATTTTTTTAAATGATGTTTTGCTTTCTGTCATCCCAGTTTATCAATTTCAAAAGAATTTACTTTAGAAAAAATTCGAAATTTCGGGGAAAATTGATCAAAACCGGAAAAAAGTTCGAAAAATTGAGAAAAGTACGTGATTTGATGTGAAATAAAAGTTTTATACACCGTCACGTCAGAATGCAGACGGACGGCAAACGGACGGACGGCGGACGGGCGATTTGTCGTCCAAATACAAGCCTTATGTTAGGGAACGTAATTTTGAATTTTCTACACTTTCAGAAAACTTTTTTTTTTGAAAAAAAATCGGAATTATTTGATTGGCCTCTGTTCCCAAAATCAAATTTCATAATTTTATATGTGATCATTCTAATACCACCCCACAAAACTGAGTATCATAAATACGCAGCAAAATAAATGAGGTCAATTTGTATCGGTTTTGAATTGCTTTTCCTTGAATATTATGTTTTTTACGCTTATTTTGCGTTCTCACAATATACTGTTTCAAAAAATTTCAATTCTGAGCAATTCCACAAAAACCGTAGTAACGCTAATAACTTTTGTCGGAGCGAGCTGAAATCGATATTTTCAGAATCAGAAATTTCAAACGATTCAAAAAAGTACGCACAAGCCCTATATTAGCAATAAAAATTATTTCCAGGTAGCAGACATCCGATGCGTGATCACCCTCATCTCCGAAGGAAGGGCTGCCCTAGTGACCTCCTACTCTGCATTCCTCTGCATGGCCGGATACTCTCTCACTCAATTCATTTCAATTCTACTCCTCTATTGGATTTCCACCAGTTATTCCCAAATGCAATTCCTGTTCATTGATATTGCCATTGTGACGAATCTGGCATTCCTGAGCTCTCAGACCCGGGCTCACAAGGGATTAGCGAGTAGTCCTCCACCGACTTCCATCCTTTCCACTGCTTCTATGTTATCACTTTTCGGTCAATTGGCCATTGGAGCCATTGCTCAGATTATGGTTTTCTGTGTGATCACTACTCAGGATTGGTTCAAGCCATTTGCTCCCGTGCACCATGATAATGATGAGGATCGGAAGAGCTTACAGGTAATTTTTTGAAAAAGTTGGCAATTTTTTTTGAACTTCAAAGCATCAATAATCCAAAAAATAAGAAATTTTAGGATTTTCCGAAACAGAAAAAAAATTTTACTGTTCTGAAAATTTTTCCACCTCCCACAGGTTTTTTAAATTTCATTTCCATATGCTTATCCAATCCAAAATTTCAAAAAACCCAATTGCAGGGCACGGCGATCTTCTACGTCTCGCTATTCCACTGCATCGTACTGTACTTTGTTTTCGCTGCGGGACCACCATACAGAGCATCAATCACTTCCAATAAGGCATTCCTTTTCAGTATGATTACTGTCACTATTGTAAGTTCTTTGGGGAACATTCGAGGGTTTTTGGAAAAGTAAAAATCAATTTTTTTTCAATTTATCATGGAATATGGGTGGAAATTTTTCGTTGAAATTCCAAAGATTCCAGCAACCGTACTAAAATATAGTTACTGAAAAAATATCGGGAACTTTCATGAAACAGTGAAATTTTTTTTACTGTTTCAAAATTTTATTCGCATCTGTTTTCAGTTCCAAGGCTGATTCTGTTATAAAAGCTGATGAAAAATTGTTAGTCGAATCCCAAAATGATTTTTTTCTACTATTTTTCAGAGAGTATGAACTATTGTCGATCAAAGCTAAAAAATAAATATTTGAAGAAAATTTTTTTGAAACAGTGAAGAAATTTTTACTGTAGTTTGAAAGTTCAAGAATTTCGAAGAATTGAGATTTGAGAATTTGAAATCGCTATGCGAAAATAAAAGAACTGGGTTTCATAATCTGAAATTACTTTTTGAAGCAGTAATGCCTTCCAAAAAATACCGAAAATTGAAAAGTTCCAAAAATTCATTTTTCTAAATGAATTTTCGGAATTTTTGAAATTTTTTACTGTTTCAGCAAAATTTGAGTAGATACTTTGTCATCGTAACTTCAGTAGTTGGTTGTTATCTTAAATAAAAAAGTGTTTCCTCTTTTTTCGTTTTTACTGTTTCATGAAACTAATGGACAGAGACTGACAATCTCCAGCTTGTTACGTCATACATTTCCTCATTTTTTCAGAATTATTTTTAAAAAGATTTCCTTTATTGCAATAAACATCGGGAAATTTCAGAACTTCACCGGAAGGAATTTTGAAACAGTGAAAATTTTTAAAATTTTTAAAATTTCTTTTAGTGTACATAAAATTTTTTCCCACCCAACATCATAACGTTGAGAACAGTGAAAGCGGCAATTCTTTTCTAAAACAGCAAAAAATGTTTTCTGTTTCATCGAAATATTGGATGATTCATGTCTAAAGTGAATCAATATCATTGTTGTCATATCCAAAACACTATAAAAGGGGATTTTCACTTTTTTAATGAAACTTTAAAATCATTCTCACTTCCTACTTTCTAAGGTCATCAACGGGTATGATATGAATTTCAAAAAAAAAAGTTGAAATATTGAACAATGATGTTCTATTTTTAGGGTTGCATCTTGCTGGTTGTGTTCTACTACACACCTATCCAATACTTCCTGGGATGCCTGGAAATCCCTCAAAACTTCCGTTTCATTATTCTTTCAATGGCTCTGGCGACTGCAATTGTATCCATTGGATACGATCGATGTGTTGATTGGATTTCAGACAAATTGAATGAAAAGTAGGTTAAAAAAAACTTGAAAAATTTGAAACGTTTTTTTTTGCTGTTTTGGAAAAACAACTTAATTTTGACTCCGAAAATAAGTTCCTCTGATTTTCGACAAAGATAATAAATCGAAAAAATTTACGTTGGAAATTTCAGACAAGTATCGAAAAAGTTAGAGTTCCGATTTCTCGACAAATATTTTTGAAACAGGAACTTTTTTTCCAGAAAATGTACTGTTTCAAAATAATCCTACCAATATTTTGATTTTTTATTTTTATTGATTCTCGGATAGGACTGTGTGATTAGCAAAAAATAAATAGGAGGAGTGGTGGAGGAGGAGTCAGGGGTTTCCAATTTCCAGAAAAAGCGGATGTTTTCCTACCAATGAGTTTTCAAACTTTTATTGTTCTCAAAGAAATTTTGAAACAGTTCAAAAATATTATTTTGGTTGTGTGTAGCAGAGAGTCTAAAACTTCATGAGAATTGCTTTTTAGTTTGGTTCAAGCGTGTAAGTACTATTTTCGGCTTCGGAATATTCATCAGTCAAATTTTTTGAAACTCTAAAAATGCACATTTTAGGGAACATGATTTTTAATTTTTTACTCTTTCAGAAAAACATTTTTTTGAAAAGAATTCGAAAAGAAGTGACGATAGTGACTCTCAACGACTCACGATAGTGACAGCAATCATACTGAAAAGGAATGCCTTATTGGAAGTGATTGATGCTCTGTATGGTGGTCCCGCAGCGAAAACAAAGTACAGTACGATGTAGTGGAACAGGGAGACGTAGAAGATTGCCGTTCCATGCAGAAACTGTTATTTGGTTTGGTAGTTGGAATCAGTCACAGATTGACGATCGTGTATGGAGTGAAAATTTTAATTTAGAAACAGTAAAATTAATTTTTTACTGTTTCAAAAAAAAGTCCAATGTAAGGCGGCAGGAGCCTTTCATTCTGTCGTAGTCATGCTTAATCAACTGAATATTCATGAATATAGTATGGCAGGAATATCAAATATGATTTCGTCAATTGCGATTTTCGAGATTTCGAAGAAACGGTTTAAAAAATAGAATAAAAAGCAAGACAGATGAATCGACATTGTTTGTACAAATATTCAGCTTCGATATTTATGAAACAGTAAAAATTATTTTCTGTTTCAAAAATTGTATTCTTTCTTCTCTTTATTAAGTATTTAGTCTGTCCAGCTGTCTGTCTGCTTATCTGTTCATCTGGATATCTAAACTTCTAGTGACCCCGTTGCCCCGTTGCCCGCCCGCCGCCCGCCCGTTCGCCGCCCGCTCTGCAATGTTTGCGTGAGCGTGTCATTGCGTACGCATGCACCACACCTGACGACAACTAATAATTTTGCATTTCAATTTTCCACGTACGTTTTTTTATCGATTTTTTTCGATTTACTTGCGTAATTTATTAATTTTTGAACAATTTGCTTTTTTTTTCAACAAAATTATTGATTAAAAAAGTCTAAATACATAAATCAGCTTATTTAATGAAAAAACGTGAAAATTAGACTCGTAAATTTATTGATTGTCGTAAGGTGTGGCGCCTGTGTACGCAATGACACCGTCACGCAAACACTGCAGAGCGGGCGGGTACGGGCGGCGGGCGGGGCGGGCGGGTGAATCGCCGCCCGTAGCCAAGCCTTAACCTGCATTACTGTCTGGCTATCTGCCTTTCTGTCTGCCTTCACACCCAAATATCCAGATGTCCACGTCAATAGTGTGTCTGTCTGTATGTCCGTGTTTCAAGGACTACTGTAGAAGATTACGGTATATAACAAGATTCAAGGATAGTAGTAGTTGGATAGTAGTACAAAACGATTTATCCGTTCATAATAGAAAAAATTCTTCAGAAACTAAGATAAATCAGAAAAAAACTTGTAACGGATATAATATCGATTTTAGGGTCATCGAAAAAATATAAATTTTTTGAAACAGTAAAAAATATATTATAATAATTGTGAAATCTTATTATTCTAAAACATCTTTTCTCTGTGTTTGTCAGTATGTTTTTGACCGATTTGCACAGGGTTTTGACATATCGAAAGAACTGGATTCAAAAGACGTGTAGCAAAAAAACCAGATTTCCCTATCACGGGAAATATTTGTGAAACAGTAATTTTTTTTTGAAAAACACACGTTCACCATTTTCGATTTTCAGAAAGAACACCCAAATTGTTCAAAAATAAGATTACTTTTACAGGAATTTGTGAATCAGAATTTTCAAAACTTTTTACTGTTTCAAAAATTATTATGTTTTCAAACTCTCAATAATCGATATTGTTGTTGATATTATCTTACTTTCTGAACAATGTTTCTGTATTCCTTGTAGTGAAAAGTAGGTTTTTTGGGAAACTTTTTGGGAATAAATAATTCTCAAAACACTTTTTTTATCGGAATTCAATAAAAAACAATTTCTCCTTAGGTTACCGAAATACCGAAAATAGCGAAATATGAAAACTTTGCATTTTTACTGTTTCAGGAGGAATAGTCAATTTCGACTCTGGAAAACATTATCATTTCAGCAAACGTTTAGATTTTGGAGGAATTTCGCGAGAACTATCGAAAAAAAAGGGACTTCCTACTTTAGCGAAAGAATTTTGAAACAGTAAACTTTCCTAAAAATCGCGTTCATCATTTTGTTTTGCAGAGAGAATTTTCCAAAAAAGTATGTCACAAATATTATTACATTTTTTACTGTTTCAAAAATTTTCTATTTTTTCGATCACCCAAAAATCGATATTATTTCTGTTACAAGTTGTTGCAAACTTATCTTAGTTTCTGAAGAATTTTTTTCTAATATGAACGGATAAATCGTTTTCATTTTTGAAAGTATTCTGTAATATTTAAGAATTTTTCAAACACTTGAACCTTTTTTTACAGTTTCACAAAAAAATTGATTTCCCTCTCCAGTAGGTTGAACAGTACCTTTTTGAATCTTGTTATATACCGTAATCTTCTACAGTAGTCCTCGAAACACGGACATACAGACAGACAAGCTGTTGACATGGACATCTGGATATTCGGGTGTGAAGGCAGACAGAAAGGCAGATAGCCAGACAGTAATGCAGGTAAGCAGTTAAACAGAGTCAATAGAAGTTAGGATATCCGGATGAACAGACAAACAGACAGACAGCTGGGCAGACAAACAGGTATTCGGACATTCACACATCATGCTCACTGAACACAATGATAGACATTTGGACGGACAAACAGGCAAAATAGACATAGATGCAGTGGAGACAATCCAAGTAGTAGCTTTGTCTCAAACTCCTAATTTTATAGAAAGAAAATGTATCAGTAAAACAATTAACAAAGTGTTTCAATTCCGTAATTAACAAGGAATTCGAAAAACTGACAACAAAAATTTCTGAAACAGTAGTTTTTTTGATATTTCATAAATATCGAAGCTGAGTATTTATACAAACAATGTCGATTCATTTGTCTCGCTTTCCATTTTATTTTTTTAACCGTTTCTTCGAAATCTCAAAAAAACAAGTGGCGAAATGATGTTTGATATGCTTTTGACAATACAGATACCTCAGCGTACACAGGACAGAATGAAAGGCCCCTGCCACCTTACATTGGACATTTTTTCGAAACAGTAAAAAATTAATTTCACTTCATACACGATCGTCAATTTGGTACCGACTCCAAGTTCTCAACAAACATTTATTGCAGGGCACTGCGATCTCCTTCGTCTCGCTATTTCACTACATCGTACTGTACTTTGTTTTCGCTGCGGGACCACCATACAGAGCATCAATCACTTCCAATAAGAAAGTGGTTTTCACCTTTTGTATTTTTCCAAAACTGATTTTTTTTTTGAAATCAATTAAAGTCATCCAAATAACAACAAAAACAACAAATCGAAATATTGTTGGGATTTTTTTGAAACAGTAAATTTTCTGATAAAAATTCTCCTGTTTCAAAAATATTTGTGGATAAATTGAAACTCTATCCCTCAATACTTGTCGACATGTGCTTAAAAGTTCCTCCGAATTTTTTTCAGTGTTTGTCCGAAATGCTATGAAATTTTTATTCAGAATCAATCTTTAGGTTCTTTTTCGGAATATTTAAAAAAAAAACAAAAAATTACTGTTTCACTAAAAAATCTTTCAAAACTCGAAATTCCAAATTTCCAATGGATCTTTGAAATTTTTAACCCAAAAAAGCGAAAAATTAAGGGAAAACTGTTTCAAGATTTTTCCTGGCTCAAATGTTTTTTCATGAATTCAATTTTCCTAGTGTCAATGTTCTACAGTTCCAAGAAATAGTGAGGGTACCTCTGCATATCGGTTCGTAAATTTGTTCAACCTGAACGGATTGACTAAAAGAAAAAACTGGTATTACTGATAGGTATTGATAAAGGTTTTCGAATTTTCAGACTTTTTCCGAATTTCACATTGTCTGTAAAATTTTGAACACTGAAAACAAAAAAACTTTGTGAAATCATGATCGTTAAAATAAAATACTTGAAAGTTGCAAACGTTTCATGAAACTGTAAAGTTTTTTTTATATTAAAAAAAAGAATTGATTTGATGTTTCCACTGTTTTTGACGTTGGTGATAGGGTGAACAGAGGACAAAAAAATTCATAAAACACTAAAAAATGTTTCAAAAATGTAAGAAATTCAAAAAAAATTTACTGTTTCAAAATTTCTTCCGGTGAACGTCTAAATTTTCATGGTGGTACTGAATTTTTTTTCATGAGATGATTAAATTTTCATGTTCTGTTTCGATGTTTCTTTTTTCTACTGTGATTTTCAGAAAAAAATATGAAAACAGTGAAAATTTCAAAAGATTCGTAATCAATTCGTTTAAAACCTTAGATTTGAACCCAGTGCTAAAGACAAAAAGTTAGTAAATGAAAATGTTCTTGAAACAGTGAGTTTTTTAAGGATTACTGTTTCAGAAAATGTAAACCTGATGCTCATGATTTCCAATGATTACTTCTGGGATTTTCATAATAATTACCAAAAACATGAGAATCAAGTTAGAATTTTCTGAAACAGTACATTTTGAGCAGAAATTTTCCAGAGTTGGAAACAGACGTACCAAATTAAAATTTAAATTTTCCATTCTTATAATTCTTTTCGAACTGAAAATTTTTCGGAGTTTATTTTTAATCAAGTTACGAATGTTTTTTTATTTACTCGTGTTGGGAAAACCAGAAAAATAGTGCATTATCAAAAAATGTCACGATCGGTCAGAAAAAAAATATAAGCCGGGTATTACTCATGAAATTTACTATGGATAGAATAGAGAGAATGAAAAATATACCCTAATTTGAATCAATAATTTTTCTTGGAACAGAATTTCACAAAAAATCAAGAAAAAAACACATTTTTTTTTCACTGTTTCATCAAAAATTCGAAAAAAATGAACTTAACAATTTAGTTGTTTCTTTCTCAGTTGAAATTCTAATTTGAAAAATGTATGCCCCGAAATGCAACTCTAGGTGTTCTGTACTTGATGAAATGTCTTTCACATTAAAAGTATTTCGGGCACTCTCAGAAAAAAATTTTGAAACAGTATATTTTTGAAATGAAATTCACTGTTTTTGAAAAAGTCCAGATGGTTTTCATGAGGAATTAATGTTTGTTGGAGTAATGGGTACATAGAAATATACTTTTTGTACATTTTTTCCCGAGATCTAAAAAATTTCGAAACATTGAACATTTTGAGAATATTTTCGTTCATTTACATCACTCAATGCACTACTAACAACAAAACCTGAGGTGACGAAAATGGAAATTTTTGAAACAGTAATTTCTGAAAACCTCATCCTCATGATTTTCAG
>GL380019.1:146325-185381 GCA_000143925.2 Caenorhabditis brenneri
TTTTCGAAACAGTGAATTTTAGGGAGTATGCCCAGAATATTTTTTTCTGTTTCTTCTCAATTTTGAAAAGTGAACTGAATAACTTATTTTTGTTTCAGCAGTATAAAAATCTGACTGTTCAAAAAATAATCTCTAGGTGTACTGTAGTTGGAAACATTTCCTTGTTTTTTGGACACCTCATTTTTTTCATTTATCAAGGATTTTGGTTCATTTTCTTCTCCTTTGTTCAAAGCAGTTATACACCCGTTGCGCTATTACGAGTGAAAATTTGAAACAGGAAAAACAATTACAGTTTCAAAAATTATCCTAACTCTGGTTTATCAGCATTCGACTAATATTATCTAGTATTCTGTGAAAATTGCTACAGCATTGAACCTAAATGCAGAGTATACACAAATATTTTCACTGTTTCAGAAAATTGCATGTCAGACCCAATTATTTTTGGGATGCTGGTTTTCTGGTTACGAATTGTGGAAAAGAAAATAAAGAAGATTGTTCTGTGGTTGATTTTTAACTGTTTGAGAAGAAAAAGTTTGTTGCATCATAGTATGAAATTTACACTCGTTTTTTTTTGAACCGTATGTTTTTTTTGGACTTAATCAGACATACATACATGTCAAAAACTGGAAACAAATCTGAGTTTCAAAAACAAAAATTCTTAACCAAATTTTTGAAACAGAAAATCAAAAATAGTTTTACTGTTTTGGAACTATTTCAAGTATGACTTTTTTCTTCGATAGCCTACCAGTTGGCAGTTATTATGAAGAACGACCAGTTATAGACAGAAAATCTGAAATATTGCTTTGTATTACCAGTGTTTATCGGATTGATCAAACTGAACTACTCTTAACTATTAGAGTTCCCTGAAACATTTTCCGAAATTGAATAAACTTATTTACTGTTTCAGAAAAATAAAACTTTAATTCTGTAGCGGAACGGAAACAATACTTCCCAGTCCATCTCCTCAGAAAAATTCAGAAAATTCCAGATCCATAATTTTCGAGAAAAAAAAATTGACCTTGAGAAAATGTTTTTACTGATCCATAGATTTTCTCCAACTGGAGCTCTTAGTAAATTGTTTGCTACTTCGTGATTTATAGAATAATTGTTATCCCCGGTTTCATAAGAAGAACAATTTATCTAACAGAAGTACACACTGTTGTTCCGTTTATCGTGTGACCATTTTAGAATTTTTCGAAACTTATTGTTTCAAAAAAAAACATGCAAGTCTATACGACAAAAAAGAATAATCTCATCTTAAATAACTGCTACGGCAAATGAAATTCAAATTCTTCGAAATATGAGAATCATTCAAAAAAAACCCTTCCGAAATTAGGATAAAACTGGAACAGTGAAAATTATTTTAACTTCATAAAGATATGTGGCCAGCGACGAAAATCAAAAAAATTGCTGTTTCAAATTTTTTCTGCTACGCCAATGGTTTTTCTTTGCACATTATGCATAGAGTTGCCTTGATTATCCATATTTTTCAGTTTTCCAGCAGTTCCAAAAATTGTTTACAGTTTCAAAAATGAGGAGAAATATTCCGAAAAATTTACGTTTCGCTTGTTTTCTGTCTTTTTCGAAATCAAAAACTTTCTACAACAGCAGGAATTATTATAGTATCCAGTGCAGAAATTTGTTAATTGAACCCCGTTCCCCGGTTCTGAGACAGTAAATTTCAATCATCAGAGCATACGTGATGATCAACAAACTGTTTTTAACAAGCACTATTGAAAATCGAGTTTTTTTGAAACAGGAAAAAATTAACTGTTTCAATAAATATGAGTGTTCCGTATGTTTATTGAATTTCAATAAAGTATAGCTAGCTATTGCTTCAGATCAAAATTTCTGGAAGTGTTCGGAAACATTGGGAAAATTTTTTATACATTGAGACTGAAAGAACTTTTTTGATTCCGTATTTACAATGTTCTGAAACAGAACAACAATTCAATGTTAAATTAAAACTTTCGAAATTTGGAAGAGTTAGGAACTCCTAATTCCATGACCATATTGCTTGCGAAAAACAGGAAAAATATCGATGAACAGAATTAAAACAAAAATAGAGAAAAATTACTGTTTTAAATTCCCAATTTTCGATTTGATATTTGAAGTATTTCTGAAAACTCGGTCGAATTATTGCTGCTAACTCATTATCACTGTTCCAATTTTTATTCGGAACAGTAATTTTTTTTCTCAATTTGTTAAAATAAATTTTCCCATTTTTTGCTGTTAAAAAACTGTTTCTACAGGGATCAAAAATTTATTTTTTCACGTTGCCGACAACTTTGCTTAAAAAAATTTTGAAAAAAAAATTCCAAATGTTATTCAGAACTTTTCGAAATTTCCCAGGAACAGAAAGTTTCTGAAAGAACAGCAGACAGAGGCGTTGAATTCTTGTTTGTCTCCACAAAACAGTAGTTTTTCAAGTTGTTTTCGAAAATCCGGAAGAATCAAACTGTTTCTGACAGTCCCAACGAACCAAAATTTATTGAAACAGAAATTTATTTTTTGCTCCTTCATTAATAATGAGTTTGCGCCATTCTTTTTTAAACTAAATTTACATTGAAGCTCCATTTATTGAAAAAAGCAGAAGTTTGTAACTTTTCATGAAAAATAGTTCCAAATCAAAGAAACTTTACCATAAATTTTCTGTGAAAGCGATGGAGTTAACGATCATGAAAATGTTATGTTAAAGGGAGTGGGAACTCTCATTCGTAGGGGAATTTTAAGGGGAAAAAAGGACGCAGTCTCTTGTAGGCAAGTGAAGACGGCCCACTTTTCCGGCCGCATAGCGCAGTCGGTAGCGGTTTTGGTGATCTGTCAGTGCGACCCCGGGTTCGACCCACCAGAGTTACTTATATTTGTTTTTTCAGAGAAAATGTTTTTTGAGTTCCCCCCTCCTTTAATCTGATTTTGTTTCTCTTCTTGTGAAGTAAGAACATTTTATTCAAAATAAAAGGCACTATCACCCTATAGAAAAATGTTGTCCGTTTGAATCAGTAGGGAAAAATTCAAGGTCTCTGTTACTGATATTTTCTGTGACAGTAAACGCATTTTTTTTAATCGTTCATTATATGGAAACAAATTACTGTCTCAAACTTTCTCTTGTAACAGTGAATTGTATTCCGGAATCACTGTCGAAAAATAGGACGCAGCTAGAACATTAGTATATAAGGAAGAGGAAATTAAAGGGAAATATCAGTTCAAACCGGAGTGTCCAACACAACAGCTCTGCTGAAACAACAACACAACTACATCGATTCGGAATCGGACGAGACATCAGATTGTTAGAAGGAAGAACCTTAAAAAACATTTTTTGAAACAGTAAAATGTTTTTACTGGTTGAAGAGAATTAGAGAAAACAACTTTTAAAATATTTAGAATATTGCTTTCGTTTATTCCGCCGACCAACTTGAGAACGCAGAGAAGAGCAGTTTCTTTTTGAATAATATTTTTTCAAACTGTACTTTTTTCTCAAATTTTTTTACTGTTCCAAAGTAACTTCTAACTCTCAATTGTTGAGTTTCGATCAGTAGTGTAAGTCAATCAGTAGTGTAAGTCAATCAATTAGGAGTTTAGAAGCATGTTCTGGTTAACTACAACATTCTATAAAGGAATTCATTAAAACTAACAATTTTTGGAATAGTGAAAAATGATTTTTACTGCTTCTTGGCAATTTTTTCGAACAGACAATTTGAAAACCGTTAGGCTTTTTCCTCATAAAATAAGTATTACAACTGCTCGAGTTTCGGCAGTTCACATGTAACATTTTTTGTGAAACAGTAAATTCATTCTGATTTTCACTGTTTTAGTACTGGATTTTGAAGGGGGGGAACAGTAATATGAGGATGCTCTTGTATTCCACGATACAGTTTTTTCTGTGTCTCTCGGTTATTTCAGACTACAATTTTTTTGATACTCTCCAACATGTGGGACTGTGCGAAACAAGTCAATAATCTTCAAATTGACCCGTCTTGTTTCTCAGCCTTGAAAATTAGAATTTGAAGAAAAACTTAGGAAATTTGAAGATTTTTCAACACCAAATCACTTGTCTAATTCAAATCTTCAGGACTTGGTGGACAGCTCAACCCCAGTGTAAATTATTCTGATTGGGGACTTTATAGAAATTTTCGAAAGCATTCTGAATCGACAGCTCAAAATTTGCAATATTTTGTTCGAGACAGTGAACCGTTACTGCTTCAAAAATTTTTGAAAAAATTGCCTGCTTTTTTTCTAGTTTACTTCCTGATTTTTATAAATCATCGAAATTTGGAGCAGTAAAATTTTTTTGCTGGTTGATAATGCGTTCCGGGTAATACTGGTTCAAAAGCCGCGAAACATCAGAATGATTTTTGAAACAGTGAACAGTTTCCCCTGTTTTTACTGTTTCAAAATATTTTTCATACTGGATTCTGTGATTTGAGCAGGTTTATGAGAAGATAATCTCCGAAACACTATTTCAAATGTTTTATCTATCAGTGAAACACCTACCACAGTATACAAAAATTGTACGGCGCATCGACGCGACGCGCAAAACGTACTTACAGTCAGCAATGGACTTCAACAATGGTCTATGATTTTTTATATTTTCTCAAAAGAAAAGATGTATTTGAACACGCTGAATCCGAAAAAATTGGTCTCGATGGGCTTCATTATTTAGTTTTTGAGTTAATTTTTGTTGAAAACATCGATTTTCCGTTGATTTTTGTATTTTTTTTTGTTACAAATATCGCATTATCTCAGAAACTAAGTAATGAAGCCCTGTCAAAACCACATTTTTCGGATTCAGTGTGTTCGAATACATCTTTTCATGGAATAACGTCAGAAAAATCATAGAAAATTCGGCTGTTTCATAGTTGTTTCGCACTCGCGTAAATTTGGTCGTGCCGTGCTGTGTCAAGACAATGCTTTTTTATCCCATCTCACAGAACGTGCTCTAACTAGTAAAATGAACTTTAGAATGACTTCGTCAACGGAGTCGGCAACACTGTTCCCGATAAAACTTCCATTTGAAAAATACCTTGAAACGGTGAAAATATTTCACTGTTTAAAGTAATTTCATAGTCAAATTGGAGTTTCAAAAAGAGATATCCACTCGGCTGTTTCAGGATCTAGGGCGCATGATGGAAACGAGACAAGACTGACTAGCCAGGTCAGATAATATTAGTGAAACAGTAATTTTTTGATTTTTTTTTTCAGTTTCATGCTCACTATTTTCTGAAAAAATGCTCGTACTGTACTCTCACAGTTTTTTATACTTGGACAGACGAACGAACCGATAGACAAGCAGACGAACGGACAGATAGACCTATGGACATCAGAAAGTCAGGATCCCTGGATACTTAAAGATAAAGGTAGACAAATAGACAGGATTTTCGCAAATACTTACCGAATAAAATAAAATATTCGAGAAAAAAAATGAATCAGAGAAAATTGTTTTGAAAACTCCAATTTGTAGATTAAGATTCACTCCTGAAACGATGATAATTATGAAAAGTTTTGAAAAAGAAAAACGATTTTCTCTAAAATAGTAACTTTTTTTCAATTTTTACTTACTGTTTCAAGAAAATTGCATTACCAAGCCAATAACCATTGTAATGTTCGTTTATCTTTCAATACATAAAAACATATTCGTAATTTTTCGAAAAATTAAAACAATTACTGTTTCGAAATCATGCAACTTTTTTTGGCATTGTAACGTTTTCAATATCGTTATCTTTGTAATTTTAAAGCAGAATTTTCCGGTTAGTTTGTAGAAAATACATTGATACTAACTCGAAGTACTGGGAGAACTGATGGTATGAGAGAAACATTGAATTTGATAATAAAAATATGGAAATCATTGTCTTATTGAAACAGCAAATTTTTACTGTTACAACATTTTCTAGATGAATACCCTTGTTTTTTCTAGTTTGGTTCGATAAAGGCAATGGTTTTTCCAATACATTTTCTACTGTTCTTGTTATAAGGAACAGTAGAAAATAAGATTTAGTGGAACGATTAAAAAAATTTTTTAATGCTGTACGAAAGTTTTTTTTTTCAAACTCCATCAAACACCGAACTGCTCCAAAAATTTTCACTTTTTTTACTGTTCCAAAATTTTTTCTCATGTCGTATTCTGAGTTTCCATCAGTATTATGAGGAAATTTTCTCCGCCTCTTTTCCAGGAAGACAAGCCCTTTCGCATTAGATCTCATTTTGTTCAATTTCATTGAGCTCAATATTTTCAATTTTCGGAAAATAAATTCACTGTTTCAAAAAAAGGTAAATATCACGGATAAAGAATGAGCAGGTCGGTCCATTAGCTGCTCCATTCGGATGAAAAAAATCGAATTACTGAAAATTTTCAATGAAGTTCTCGTCGTATCTGGAACATTGACCGTAAACACTGCTACCTAAAGTTCCGGGCGGGCGAAATGGGCAGATTTTTCGCCCACTTGAAGAGGTGGCTCAGTAATGACTTAACGATCACAAAGCGCTAAGCCTCATGTTGAAATTTTTCGAAACAGTGAAAAAATTTCCAATTTACTACTGTTCCTAAAAATATTTTTCATACTCGGATATTCAAATCTTGATCAGTTAAATGCTAACATTTTTACAAAAAATTACCACTTTTCAGATTGCTTCAACAATGAATCACTAACTACACTAGGCGAAAAACCTTAATTCAAAAAAAAAAAAGGTACCAAACAGAATAACTTCTTTAGTGCTTTTGGTGGTGTGTTCAGATACTATTTTCATGAAAGAAACCATAAAATCTAACTGACTATGAAATTTGTGTAATACGTATTCGATACAAAAATAGTTATGAAACAGTGAAAAAAATTTAGATTTGTGCAACGTACTTTTTCTGAAACACCTATAAGAACAATAAAATCAGAACAGTTCTCACAGAAACTTGTACATAGATGTCGATATGTTTTGAAACAGGTAAATGTTAATCTAATCTGTTTATCAATCTGATCTATTTATACAAACCGATGGGCATGCAGGCAAAAGAACAGACATACAGAGTTTGTAGCAGGTATAATCCTTGGACATCAGGATACCTGGGTATTGGGGAATACAGATACACATATTGGTATAAACGTATTAACCGAATAGAAAAAGGTTTCCCCTCTTCCCCAAAATAAGAAACATTATATTTTTTTCAATTTTTACTCACTGTTTCAAGAAAACTGTTTCTCTAATCCAATATCTTTATTAATACTCAATCATCATTTCAATCATAATAAACATGTCCGTAATTGAGCAAATTATTGTCAGCTCGTGGAATATAAGCTTTGAAATAGGAAAAGAATTTTAAAAAAATACTGTTCCAATATTATCTTACTCTGATTGATACCTGTAATGCTTTAATCATGACACCTATGTATGATTAGAGCAGCATATCTTGGTTACTACTGAAGCCATTAAAAAAAGCGTTTTCCATGAACAAAATGTTTTAATAATTCAGTGAAGATCATTTAAATTGAACAAAGTTTGAAAATTTCAAAGCCTACCGAGATGTAATGCTCAGGACTTGAAGTATTGAGATGACTGATGATTGATTGTTAGAAACAATTCCGGAAAAATTGAGTTTGGTGATAGGACTATGGAAATATTCGTAATTGAAGCAGTAATTTTTTCTTCTTCAACATTCTCTAGATGAATAAGAGAATTCAGAATTGGTTCATAAGTTGTACAGTCAGTATAAAAACCCCCTGAACACAGTGGTGCACTTCCTCTTTGGCTCCGCCTCTTTGTCAGCAAGACACGCCCCCTTTAAGTCCAAAAGCCGACATTTTTTCCGGAGAGCTATCGTCTACTCTTTACCACTCAATAAAGGTCATTTTTGAATTTTTTTTTTCACAGTAGAACTCATACTATGTAATTTTATTGAGCTCAACTGTTCTAATTTTTAAAAATAATATCACAGCTTCAAAATCAGGAGAAACGCTGATAAAGAATGAGCAGGTCGGTCCATTAGCTTCTCCATTCTGATGAAAAAAAAGGGAAATTACTAAAAATTTTCAATGAAACTCACGTCATATCTAGCACATTGTCCGTAAACACTGCTACATAAAACTACGGGCGGGTGAAATGGGCGTCTGCCCGCGATTTTTCCCCCACGTGAAGAGCATAGTTCTAAAGGCATAGAAACTGCTTTTCAATGGCTTAGCAAAGATCTAACGATCTCAAAGCGCATTGTCTCATGTAGAAAGTTTTGGAAACAGCGAAACAATTTCCCAATTTTTCACTGTTTCTTAAATTTTTCATACTCGAATATTCAAATCTTGATCAGTTGAACGATAGAAACAATTTCAAAAAAGAAACACTTTCCAGATTGCTTCGACAATGAATCAATAACTACTGTAGGCTGAAAACCTTCACTGTTTCAAAAAAAGTTGGTATCCAACCGAATAACTTCTTTTGGACTCCCCGTGGTTTGTTTTGAGACTATTATTTTATGAAAGAAGCCATAAAATCTAGCTGTCTATTAGATTTGTGTCTTATGAATTCAATATAAAAATAGTTATGAGACAATAAAAAATGTATATATAATGTAATTCTTCTAAAACATCTATAAGAACAATAAAATCATAACAAATCCCACAAAAACTTGCACGCAAGTTTCTAGTTTTTACGAAACAGTGAAAATCGTATGTAGTTTGGGTGCGATAAGACATTATCAAATCAAAAATGAATGGATTTTTGTTTTGAAAGTTATTGAAACAGGAAATTTTTTTCGAACTTTTGATTTCATTAACAACTATGTTTTTTAAAACAAGAAAAACATTTTCATGAAAAACAGATAAAAACAGACAATGGGAAAAATTAATTTCGTACAGACAAGGAAAAAGGCTTCCAACAAAAAAATATCCAAGACATCTTTTTCTTGACAACTTTTTTAACAGGAAATTTATTACTGTTTCAAAAACTTCTTCTAATCCGACTCACTTGAGTTAACTCAATAGCAAGCTAGTATTCATATCAAAATTAATTATTTTTCCAGAATTACTCCAGCTAAAAAATATTTTTTTCTGTTTCGAGTTATTTCTACTTATTTTGATATTTTTGCTGTGGGTTAGTGGACCATGTAAATTATTTTCCGAAATCACGAGAAAAAATTTTGGAACAGTAAAACAATTCAAAATTTTGAACAGTTGTTAACAAACCTAAATCTAGTTTTCATTCGAATAAAAAATTGGATCATGTGCAATACCATAAAAATTTGGTCCAAATATTCCACAATTTTTGAAACAGAAAAATATAAATCTAAAAATATGTCATAAAGTATACTAAATCCATGCTGAACCGATGAAAAATATTTTCTGTTTCAATATTTTTGAGGAAGAATTAAAAAAATATATTTTATTTGATTTCATCTGTGTCAAAATTAGAATTCACTGTTTCACAATGAAACAAACAACTCGATTGAAATGGGTGGAAGCAAAACAACTGGCAAAAAATTTTTGAAAAAAGAAAAATCGAAAACAATTGCACTGTTCAAAAAAATCCAGAACATACAATTTGGTAGTAATTTTGTTGCTGACAAGGAATTCCTTTGGGGAAAATTATTTCTGGAATCAAAAAAAATTTCAGTTTCAGTGACATGGCTGGTACAACCTGGACCATTTCCGTTGATAAAGACTTTTTTCGCAGCGAATTTCATGAAAATTAATTCTTGATTAAAAAAAGTTTCAGTATTGACGACGTACTGTTTGAAAAAATGCAGGTTTCACTATGGAGTTATATTGAAACAGTGTAATTTTAACAATATAATTCCAGAATTGAAATTTTACTGTAAAATATTTTGAAACTGCAAATGTGTTTTCTGTAAGTTTTGTTTACAGTTTCAATGGATTCTAGATTCTTTGTTATTCAGATGCTAATTTATTTTTTGCAACAGCCATTTTTCGAAAATTTTTACAGTTTCAAATGGATTCAAATTTTATTATGATACTAAATTGATAACATCGTCTCAAGGTTTTTCTTATTCCAAAGGTTTTTTCGCAATTTTTTTATAATTCGAAGAACTTTCAACTTTTTTCACTGTTTCAAAAAATGTTTCTCACAACTTTAGAATCTCTTGTCTTGTTAACCACTTCAAGTGAATATTATCGGAAGAATTTGAAATTTCAATTTATAGCAGGATAATAAATTTCAAACTATTTTGTCGAACTTTTATAAATATCCTTTTTTTCCAACGGTAACATTATATTCTTAAAAAACTTTCGGGTAATTTTTCTGTTTCATCAAAGATCCTATAATCTTCCATTTTTACTTCTTTGATGAGGTGTTCACTAGCGTACGCTTCTTGGAAACGAAAATGTACAATGGAGGGTGAAGCTCTAAATTAGTGTTTTCTGGAATTTAGATGGTAAATATTTCTGGAGTTTGAATAACATTTTTTCCTGTTTCAAAAAAATAAAATTCACCCAATGATCCAAAATCGCTATTCCAAAAGCGCTATTAAAGAGTAAGTTTAACTAACTACAGTATTCCTTTCTTCCCTCATTTGAACGTATTTTTACTATGCTAATTTTCTATCCGATCTGGTCAGCGAAATACCAGAATTGAATATACACTGTAAAATATTTTGAAACAGCAAACAAGTTTTTATTAGTTTTTTTTTACAGTTTCAATGGATTTTCAAACCGGAATGAGCTCTTATCTGATAATGTCGAAATGTCATTCTTTGTTATATCTGTTCAGGTGCAAAGGGGATTTTTTTCTGAATTTTATTTTAATTTTCACAGTTTCAATTGAATCTTGACTTGATTTCGACACTGAAATCAAGATTGTATCAATAGTTTTTTGATCCTATCCAATTCTACTATAATTCTAGAACCTATAACTTTTCTTCACAGTTTCAAAAAAACTGTCTTACAACTTCAGATTTTTTGTCTTTTAGTGTGTAGAACTTGAGTCAACTAAATAAGAGAAATGAAATATTATTAATTTAGAGCGGAACAGTACACTTTTCACTGTTTTCCCCATTTTTAATACTGTATTTTTCCGAAATTTTTGACATAATGATTTAAAATTATTTTTACAGTTTCAAACTTTCGAGAAAAGAATACGCAATTATTCGAGATTCCTTCAAAGACTAGAAAAATTTACAAGTATACAGAAATTTTGAAAAAGAGCTAGAAATTTTTTTCACTATTTCGTAAAATGTTTCCTTTCAAGAACTTACTTCATTCATTGCTTTTCTGATTCAATTCTGAAATACTAGTGGAGTTGAAAAAATGCATGCCTTTTGTTTTTTTTTTTTTGAAACCGTAAATCTTGTTTTGAATTGAATCATCAAAACCATAATACTTATACAGCAATGGATATTCTATGAGCAGAAAGTAAAACAGTGAAAATTCACTGTTTCAGAATTTTTATCGCTGTTTTCAAAAAGCATCATGAATTTAGTCTCTGATCCAGTTTGTTTTCCAAAGTTAACTCTACTTCACAGATTTTTTTGTAATTAAAAAAAATAATTCCACTGTTCCGAATTTACAAAAATATTTGGGAAACATGAAATTAGTTGGTTGACCATTCAAGTTGCATCGAAAATCGAAACTTTTTAGATACAAAATTTTTTGACTGTTTCAGTTTATTCGGCTGATTTTTCGTTTTTTTTAATAAAAATCATTAATTATTCCCTTCATCCAATAATATTGATGACAAGTTCCAAACTGTTTTTTATCACTGTTACGAAGAAGTCTACGCCTCTGAAAATATTTTTTTCAATCATTGCTGTTTAGTTTGTTACTGTTTCAAATACACATTTTCTAGCCTCTATAATCGGTCTCTCATCTCTCTCTCTTCTCATAAGACCATCACTAACAGCAAAGTGCAAAAGAAAAAGGACGAAACGGAATGGAAGCAGGACTGGAGAGCACACAGACAACGAAAGAAAGTTTTTTCTAGCCTCTATATTCGGTCTCTCGTTTCCTATCCTCTATCAAGCAACCACCACTCTTTCTGATTGCCTAAGTCTCTTGCCGGCAGCTCTCTCGTATTTGGACGCCTGCCGCTTCATGAGGGAAAGAGATATCACGCCGAAACGAGAGAGTGCAGAGAAAAAGAAATAGTTTAGTGAATTGAGAGACCGAATATAGAGGCTAGAAAATATTGTTTGAAACAGTAAGTTTCTGTAGTGAAAATTTCAGATTTCTTGCATTTTTTTTCAGATTCGGAACATTATTATAAAAAACAATTCATTGACCAATTGGAAAGAAATTTTATTTAACAGTATCTATAGTACTTCGACTACCAAATATGCGGTGAGTTTATAAATAAATTAAATTTGAATCCCTAAAAAGTAAAAAATGTTTTTGATCTTAAAAGATATTCGCTGTTTCATAATTTTTTGTCGTTTTGTTGGAATGTTAAAATAATGGTTCTTCATTGATTGGCGCATTGTTTGAAATCTTTTGTCTAGTAGAAAAAAATTTGTAAAAAAAATCGTTTGTGAACTAGAAAATGCCTTGTTCTGGTCCAAAAGATAAAATACTCCCAAGGAATCCTGTTTCATTTTATCTATCAGACTCTTGACTCCATTTTTCACACTGATTTAGAGCTGGAATAAAGTAATTCTCTTACTGTTTCAAAAATTCTTTCCACTCCAATCGGAAATTTTTTCAATATTGCCTGTTGTGTTTATAGGAGTAATACTAAATTTGCAGTGAGTTTGTGAGGAAAAAGAATAGAAATCAGAAAAAAATACGTATCACTTGAAGAAAAAAAATACATGGCATTTTCTTCTCGGTAACTTTTCTCAAAAAAACTGAGACGATATAATCAGCTCAATAATTATCGCAAAAAATGTTTTAGATATGGAATTTTCAAAACGGTGAAAAAAATATTTGACAAGTTTCAGGATTATTCACCACCTGTTTTTTTGACTTCGAACTATTTTTCAGAAATATTGTTCATTAAAAATGCCAATCTGATCAATTCAAATAAAAATTTGCCGTTTCCAGAACTTCGGCTGAAACAGAAAAAATTGGTTTTTGACTTAAAAAAAGACGCAAACAAAAAGGTAGTTCCCTTTGTTTTGAAATTTGGGAAATTCTTTTTTTTTCGGTTTCAAAATAATTTTACTCATACAATTTCTTTTGCAATCCACTGATATGGCTGAAAGTTGTGAGCAAAACTGATTTTCCTTCTGATAACTAGGTGGGGTGGTGGTTTACCGAAAGTTCACAGAGACTTTCCAGTCAGGAAATTTTTTGGAACAGGAATATAAACATGTAATTTTTGGCGATATCTTTCGAAAGCAGACTTATCAAAATGAGGTGTTTTATTTGCATGTCGAATTTTCGAAATTCCGAAATGCTACTCAAAACATCTTCTAAGCACAGTTCACCTTCTCGTTCTAATTTACCATTTTTGTGTCTAGTTCTTTTTTTTATTGTTTCATTTTCTTAATGAACTTATTCCAAATAAATAACTCATCAATCAAATCTTTGTAAAAAAGTCGCAGTTTTTTCCGGAAACCGTAAAATAATTTTAGAGCTTCAACTGTTTTTGGATTTATTATTTTATGTATTACCAACGCATAATTTGTTTGGAGTTGGAAAAAATGCAGAAGTTGGGACTTCCAAAACAAAAAAAACTGCAAACCTTGAAAAAAACATTGTGGACTAGTGACATATCATCATTTTTACCGTTACAGAAAATATTGAAACTGCGAAAATTACAAATTATAACTATTGATCCACTGGTACTATTTTGAAAGTTTTAAAAATTTTGAAACAGGAAAAAACTCATTTTTCAGGTTACAAATAGTGGGATATATTAGTTTAGAACGTTCAAACTTCTGAAAATTGTAGAATATCCTCTTGAAAAATTTACTGTTTTAAAACATTTTATAGCCTCTATTATCTCAATTCGCTGCATTCCCTTTACTCTTTTCTCATTCTCAAGTTTCGGTGTGATCTCTCGTTCCCTAAATTGTCAGGGCCAAAAACGAGAGAGCAGCAGGCAAGAGAATTAGACTGTCCAGAAAAAGTCGTGGTTGCTTGCCAGACGGCGAGAGAGAGAGAACCGAAGCGAGAGAGTGTAGAGAATAAGAAATAGTGCAGATACATGAGAGACCGATTATAGAGGCTAGAAATTGTGTTTTTGAAACAGTAAAAGTTTTTAATTCCTTATGTTTTTTTCTCAGAAAAAAATGGGACCAATGATTTTTTGAAGGATTCCGAAACTTGTAAATTTTGATCGATGGAGAAAAAATCAGTCTAAAGTATTTTGAAACAGTAAAATTTTTCAACGGGACTTTCTCGATTTTTTTTTCAAATTTGAAAATTTTTTAAAGGAAAATATATGAATTCCATACTCTTTGTGGATTAAAACATATGTTTACAGTTTCATAAATGGAAACTTTTTTTTGAAACAGTAATTTTACCCGGTTTTCATTCTATGCTACATCTCATCATTTGTGAACTGGAAAAGTCAGTTTTTTACTGTTTCAAAAAATTTTTTGACTCGAATCAAAAATATCTTCAGGAATGATACTATGTATTCGGAATAAAACTAAAACTACAGTGAGTACAAGTGAGTGAAAAATTCAGTAACATTATTTAATGTTTCAGGTTTCTCGGCCACCTGTCACCCAGGACACAAAAAATGATAAGATCTCATAATTTATTCATGTATTTCAATAAAAAATTTTCCACTGTTCCAAATTTAATGAGAAAAGGAAATTGTGGATTTAGAAAATTGATATGCTTTCCCCGTCGCTCTTAAAAATATAATATTGCTACATATTCGAGGTGACTTTAGGGCAGCTAAACATTTTTCTCAAATACTTTACTAAATTGAGTCTTATTTTCAAAAAATTAATAAATTGACAGGGGTAATATTAGAACAAAAATCCTTGGTTTTTTGAAGCATCAATTCATCCAGGTCAGCCACATATGTATGATTAAGAAGGACTCGTAATGTACTTCAAGAAAAATCACTGTTCCAAATCTGGTTAGGTTTTTAGAACTTTGCAAATTTTTGATGGACCATTGATGAAAGCATTTATTCATATTGTTCTAAAACTGAAAAGGCTAACAGGAATACAATTATTTGTTGATTGGGTCTAAGTTATTTATTTGAAACAGAAATAACAATTTTATCTGATTTTGTGACAAATCTTTCGCAAGGCTTTCGAATAGTTTCACTGAAAAATAACTTTTTTTGAAACATAATTTTTTCACTGTTTCAGAAAAATATAGCTGAAATTAACAGGGCTCACCTTTACTATGACGGTTGTTTGATTGGCTTACAAATAATCATTTTGAACCGGAAATGTTGTATCTAGTGTGCTCTGAACAGCCACAATCAGTAAAGGAATATTTTGAAACAGAAAAAAAAATAAAAATTGAATTTTCACTGTTTCAGGTGCCGATTGAAATAATTCTGGCGATGGTGAAGGCTTGTTCACCGGACGGGCGAATCCGGACACCCGCCGTCTGTCCGCCGTGAAATGACGTGAAATAAAAGTTTTATACACCGTCACGTCAGAATGCAGACGGACGGGAAACGGACGGGAAACGGACGGGAGCGGACGGGCAATTCGCCGTCCAAATACATAATTTTTTCGGAACTTTCTGAAACAGGAATAATTTTTTAAACTCACCTTTTTGAAAATTGCCATTAACTTCTGAAGTCCAGTGGTTTGAAGTTGCAAAGTACAAAAGTGAATGGCTTCCCCGTCACTCTGATGGTACAGTTTCTTTTACACTTTACTATTTTTCAAAGTTTCGAGAGAAAAATTACTGTTCTAGAAAAATTATTTTTTGAACTTTTCAACGTTATCAATGCTTCATAAAGAACAGATTATATCCTGATTAACGGAACACACTCGCAACTTTTTTGTTCCTATAATGTATGAAACAGAAAATATTTCGAGTGTATTTCTGAAAATTTTACTCTTTGAGATGGTTTTTTTTTGTTAAATCATTCGTTTTCCTAGTTATTCCCTAGCAGTGTTCGTAGTCAAACTGCAGAAAATTAAAAAAAAAATTTAAAATGGCGATTTTATAGTAAGTGCTCTACCGACGCCAGAATCAAAGGAAATATATTCGGAAACAGCAAAAAAAACTAATTATAAACACTTCGCTAGTTCAAAATCGTTACCATTTTCTATATTGAATGATGATACATCTTTTTTTTTATTGAATTCTTGAAATTTTTTTTACAGTTTCTAAACTTTTGAAACAATTTTGAAAAAACTTTTGAAACTACTATCACCATGTCAAATAATAGAAGTTACTGCTACAAACGTTTGGACAAAGTAAAAAGTTATAACTAACTCTATAAATAATTATGTATACTTTATTAACAAACTTTACTGTCAAGTTCTGGTTTTCAGAAAAAAATTACTGTTTCAAAACTTATATATTCTCGAGATATCTTTGTAAATTCTAATGAGTTTAACAACAACAATGATGATTGGCTATGAAATTTCAAGGTTTTTCGAAAAAATCTTTTTTTTTTCAACTTTTTTACTATTCCAGAATTTGAAAAATGTACGCTGACCAAGGAAAATGGTAATCGTACGGACATTCAATATCCTCTGTATATGAACTCGTTTCTTTTGGTTTATTTGTAAAATTGATTATCGGAAAATGGCAAAAAAAAACTGTATAATTTTCTTTTTTTTTTCTCTATGAGTCGTGATTAGATACTGTTTTTGATGATCCCATCAGTAAAACCGAATTTTTTTCGAAACAGTATTTTTTTCACTGTTTTAAAAATTTTAATGAAATCGAGTTAGTGAGTGATTTTCATTAGTTGACAAAATTTGCCTTTTTATAAAACTGCTGAAAACTTTATTATTGTTTTAGAACTTTCTCTCAAAACAACTAGTAAGTTTGTTACCATTACAGAAAAAGAAATTGAACTGTTTTTTTGAAACACAAATGTTTCATTTTGAATTAGAATTTCTTTCAAAACAAAGAAAAAAAAACATTAAACAAGAAAACTTGTTTAATCGAATTCTATCGAACAAAAGTACAATTGCTGTTTCATGGTTTTTGTCAGAACGCGAATATGTTTCTCCACATAGTTTATTCAGGGGGTTCACTGAATTTCTGAAGTCCTGCTGCATTTAGTTTAATTTCAGCTTTGTTGTGGAGCATAGATTCGTGAAAAATAATTACTGTTTCATCTGTAGAGAATTACAGTTCGAGCTTCATTTTTTTACTGTTCGTTGAAGATCGTGACTTTTTGGGAAAAAGTTTTTCATTTTGTTAATTTTGAAAAACTCAAATTAATTTTTCACACTTTTTTTTTGTTTATTAACATTTTTCTCCAGTTTCATCGTCCAGTCCTGAAAAATACATGCTGTATCAATCAAGTACATCTCACAAACTCACAGTTTCAAATTTTATGGAAACAGAAAAATTTTAGAAGGAAATTTCAATTCGTTCTTTTTACTTTTACTTTCATACTGTTTCAATTTCAAATCGACGCTACTTCGTATTGGACTGTTAGATCATTTCATTTCCATTTATTATGGTTTCTTGCAGAGTACTTGGTTGCAGCTGGTTTGGTTTTTTCTTGGTCGCATAGCGCAGCCGGTAGCAATTTTGGTAATCTATCAGACCGACCTCAGGTTCAAACTACTCCGAGGTACCTATTTTTATAATTTCAGAGTAAATGTTTTTCTGAAGCCGCCTTCCCCCCTCCCTTCCTTTGATCGTTTCTTTCGACAGGTGGTGTGTTGTGTGTAGTGTGGTCCCGCAACGAATTACCACCTGCGCAGGTGGTTAATCATTGCGGGGCGACGCAACACACCACCTGCCCTGTCACTCACACTCACTCAATCATTGACCCTCTCTACCTGCACACAATGAACGTCGTCGTCCCAAATCGATTCCCTCTACCTGACAAGGAATTGAACTGTGTCCTGGACCATATGAGTCGTCTTGATCGGTGAGTCTTCCCTCTCGTAAATCGGAATTGGTGAATCGGAAGTGGTAAATCGGAAATGGTAAATTGGAAATGGTGAATCGGCCATGACCTAGAAAAAAAATTAGGTCGTGACCTAGAAAAAAGAAATTAGGTCATGACCCAGAAAAAAAATTAGGTCATGACCTAAAAACAACAAATTAGGTCATGACCTAGAAAAAAAATTAGGCCATGACCTATAAAAAAAATTAGGTCATGACCTAAAAAAAAGAAATTAGGTCATGACCTAAAAAAAAGAAATTAGGTCATGACCCAGAAAAAAAATTAGGTCATGACCTAGAGAAAAAAATTAGGTCATGACCTAAAAAAAAATTAGGTCATGACCTAAAAAAAATTAGGTCATGACCTAGAAAAAAATTAGGTCATGACCTAGAAAAAATAAATTAGGTCATGACCTAGAAAAGAATTTAGGTCATGACCTAGAAAAAAAATTAGGTCATGACCAGGGCTGTCAGACGGTCGGCCGCGGATAACAAATTCCGGGCTGTCTTTTCACCAAAATGCCTAACTTTTCGTGCTCTACAAGGCCGCCACTTGCATCGAAAAGATCCCTCCGCTAGGAAGCAAGATATAAAAACGGCCGCGGCCCGATTTGTCAGCCCTGGTCATGACCTCAAAAAATTTGAAAACAAGTTTCAGTTTGTTTCCATTTCTTGCTGGTTTTTCAAGATCATTGACAAAACCGAATTATTTTTAACTCTCAAGGTTTTTATGAAACATTATTTTAAAAATTTCTTTACTTTTTCAAAGAAAACAACATGTTAAACTAATATTCAGTCTGCAATGATATGAACAATGCATAAAAACCATTTCTGACAGGGTTCAAAAACTTTCTAGCAGGAAAAAATATTGATAAAATACTCATTTTTCTCAATGTGCGGTCATAATGTTTTCGCACAAAAAAGTACAAGTTGCATTGGAAATTTTTTTGAACAAAAGAAAATGTTGTTTTTTATCACAAGTCCGAATCACTAATCAACAAACTCGACGAAAAAATTGTCTGAAATTTTTTTTTGAAACAGTAAATTTTGTTCTAGTGTACTGTTCCAAAACTTAGGGAATAACATTTTTTCAATTTTGGTTTTGATCTTCCCTCTACACAAAAAAATAATTTTTACTGTTTCAAAGGTCTTTTCTTTTTCAGAAATATTTTCTGAAAATTGCTGGGTCGTTTGTATTGAAAGGAGTATATGGAACTTGATAGAGTAGCATATGTTTATCAACCACTTGAAGATTGAAATTTTCCAAAAAATTCAGACAATTTTATTGAAAAACGTTAAAAAAAATAACAGTCACAATTTTCGAAGCAGTAAAAATTAGCCGGTTACGCTTTAACAGTACGTCAGAATCTCTAATTCAAATAACGAATTTCTCTGAAACTGTGATATTATAAAGGTAGACACATACAAAGGTATAGTACGCAGCCAAACTTTTTTTAAAGGCGCACGGGTTTGGTCCTGTGACGAAAAAAGACGTTACCACTTCTAGAGTGTCGATTACGAGACCTTTCCGCGAACGCCCATGTGCCTCTATGAAAATTTGGCTGCGTACTGTACCTTTATAATATATTGGGACGTTACCAACCCTCGCATCACTCCAATAATCAGAATCTGTCTTTTTGATATTTTCTGAAAGAGTGAAAAATTCTAGTTTTTCAGAAGGGTTCTCAAAGAATATTGATTATCATTCTACCTACTGAAGCGAGTAAAACAAATATTTTTGCAAAGGTAAATAGAAAAAAAATGTTCTAGATTTTCAGTCCTTGAACAACGAGAATTCAAAAAAAATCGCTTCTAGTTGTGAGTAGTGAAATACAACGGAATGAAAAGCAAGAAGAAAATCTGAGATTTTTGATCAGGAACTATTTTGAAACAGAAATTTTTTTGAATTTTTAACTGTTTCAATTTCTATAGTGAACTTTTCTTTATTTTATTTAGTTATTAGCACTGTTTTTTCATACTGCGGGATGAACTGAGCACTTAATGGTTGGGAACAAACTGGTTCTTGAAAAAATTGAAACAATATTTTTTTGAGTTTTTCCGTTCCTGTTACTGCATTTTCAAGTTTCTTGGAACAAATGAAAAGTTCCAGTCGAGACTGAAACGAATTTCTTGAAACAGCGCCCATTCAGTTGTATTGCTGTTCAAAATTGGGTGCTGTCCCGCATTAGAACTGGCCGCATCAGAACTGACCCGTATTAGAACTGGCCGGATTAGAACCGGGTACTTCCGAAGTATCTGGAAACTCGAAAAATTGAGGGGACGTTTAGGGGCACAGAGTCATATTCTGTACGAAAATTCAGCCTCGAGTCGGAACTGGGAACTTGATTATGGCCCGGTTCTGATCCGGAAAGTTCTATTACGGGCCAGTTCTAATGCGGCCAGTTTTAATACGGGGTAGCACCCGAAATTGATAGCTGAAACCCAGAAAGAATCATTTTTTCAGAAGATTTACCATTCTCTTATCAAGTTCATTACATAAAGCGACTCGAACGGATAAATATTTTGAAACAGTGAAAAAAATGACTGTTTCCAATGTTTACAATGATAATAATGAAAGTGGGAAGCATACTTTTTAGATGAAGATCGTCAGCTATAGATTATTCTGTAACGATTGTATCAATGTTGAGAAAGTGTTTATTGTAATAGCCAGTGAAAATGAATTCTCGAATAAAAAACGATTGAGAAATGGTGGAAAAGTCAGGATACTTGGCTTTCAACAGAAAACAAAATCTGTGAAACAGTGATTAATTTTCTTATTGAACCTGGAATAGAAATCTGCTTTTGAAAAATCTGAAATTAATTAAAAATTGTTCCTGTGAAACTGAAATTAAACATCATTGGTCGGGCTGAAATTTCCCAAATATGGCCAAAATTGAATTAATTTTTCAAAATGAAAATTGATTTATAGAAGTTCCTAATTTTTGAAAAACTGTTTCAAAATTATCCAGGCTGCCCTATGTACTCGAATTTTTTGATTTGTTGATTATTTTTCCTCGAATGGAGAGTATCTTTCAAAAATACATTCCCACGATTTTTTTTCACTGTGGATTCAGAACCATCAAACCTTTGCTTACCAATCGCTTTGCTAACCAATTAATCAATTAGGAAATTTGTTTCAGTCACAGTTCCTTGAAACAGAAAAAAATTGATTTGCATTTTTTTTTCTGTTGTGATTTTTTGAAGAATTGTAAAGATGACTGGAGTTCAGCCTCACCCAAAAACTACAAACTGATTTTTTTCATCAGTAAAGCTTAAACCATAAGTTCAAATAAATTTTGATGAGATTGATCAAAACAGTCAATTTTTATTCTCCTAATTTTGAAAATATTATTTGAAGCAGTAAAAAAAATGTTTCCTGTTTCAAATTATTTTCTGATCGAACAGGTTTTTTTGATGAGAATGTCTATATCTCTCTTGGATCTGTGAATAATATATAATTTTGAGGAAAAAAGCAATTAATACACTTTTTCTCCGGAGGTTATCGTGGAGTTCGCACAGATAACGTTAAGATTTTGAATTATTTTTCGGAATCTTTTGTTCTGTAAACCGTTTCTTCGATAAATTTAGTTGAGGATAAAAATCAAGTAACATATTGAAGCCGTAGAGAAAACTATACCGAAAACAAGCTGATTCATTGCAATATAATTTGAAAAAAAAAGTTATTTTACTGTATCAATTTGTTTTGAAAAAAAACATAGTGGGAGCCTCGGTTAATAATTTGGATTTGTATAATTGAGAAAAATTGGTTTTGGAAAAAAAAATTGGTTTCTGTATGACAACACTTCATCTGGAAATTTTTGCGAAAACGGCAGCTTTCTTGAAACAGTAATTTTTACTGTTACAAAAAATACTTATTACAATTTTTCGCAGATCAAATCTGATAGCGATCAAAGTTTGAAAGCTGTTTTCACGCTGAAAGCTGTTTTCACTCTCGAAAGAAATACTACTCACGCTGAAAGCTGTTTTCACTCTCGAAAGAAATACTACTTAATGTCTACTGAAATGCTGGAAGCGATGATTTCTAGAATTTTGTTCGACTCCAGCCGGCCCGTCCATGTCAACTTGACCCGCCGGGTCGGTGTTTTGGCAAAATGGAGCCGACCCGGCCCGCCCCGCGACAAGTATGCTTTCGGGTCGAAATTTGCTTGCATAAATGTTGGTTACACCATAATTCGTTAAAAAATTCATCAAGTAATTCTAAAAAATGCATTTAGTCAGCTGTACTTTTTTCTGTTGATTTCGCAACTATGATAGCTGAATGATTTAATGAAAGCGGAACGTTTTCAGTGGTCAAATTTTTCTTTGAAACAGAAAAAAATTACTCGAAAAAATGGAGTTCTATTTCGAAAATTCAACTAGAACGAAATTAAAAAAATAAACAAAATCCAATTTTCGCGTTGCTGAAGTTCGTCAATTATTGCCAGTGCCATATATTCAACATTTTGAAAAAATTCCACGATGACAATAAAAATTCTTTGAAACTGTTACTTTCTTGGTGAACAAGCGAAATGAATCAAAATGTATCTTCGAACTCTACCTACATAATCTAAAACGTTGGAACTTTGCATCTTAACTGCTTTATCAAAAGAATTTCGTTGTCTTGAAATCGTAAAAAAATTACAGCTTCAAATATGTTCGGATACAAACATTTGAAACAGTTTTGCGTTTCGAGTGGCAGTGGTGTTTTGCGGTGCAATGATTCATTTATTGTCAATACCATTTGTCGAACATTTTGAAAAAATTTCACAGTGCTAACCCAATTTCTCTGAAACTGTAACTTCTTGGTAAACTACGACAATGATTAATCCAACACTGAAAATTCGATTTTTTTTTGTTATTTGTCTGCAACAGGAATTTTTTTGAAAATTGAAACTTGTTCCGAAACAGAATTGAAAGACTAAATGAACAGTTAACCGATTAAAAGATCTCAAAAAATTTTGGAACTGTAAATTTTTCTTCTTTTTTTTAGTATCGAGAAGTCAATTAGATTTCATAAAATTGCTGTTTCAATTTTTTGAAGAACCAAGGCGTTGCAGAATTTTTTCGATTCCGGATCGATCCCTTAATGAATAATAAAATTCACAGTTTGAAATTAATTTTTTTCCAGAACCCGGTCTGCCAGATTACGATCAGGCAATCGGAAAAAAACAGCTAACAGTTTTTTTGACAGTAAGAATTTTTTTTTAAAAACCAGAGATGCGAGGATTCAGGTGTCTGGTTTTGGCGGGATTCCAAATGCTGATTATTCATGTGACATGTCTGACAATAGGCCATGCATCAGCCCAAAATTGGAAATTCGATTATACAAGTTTTCCTGAAACGGTAGGACTTTTTCACAGAATTTTCGGACGAAACTATGAGAACCACCTCAAGAATATGGAAACAAAGAAAAATATTCAAATTCTTCCATGAAACTTATTGTTTCAAGATAACAGAAACTCGGTTCTTTCAGAAATATGAAATTCCATTATAATCAAATTTGATTGCTGTTCCTGTAGGGCGATTCATTAGCTTGTGTGTATTATGACGTGACGTGTATAAAAACTTAATTTCATATAGAAAATCTCGTTTCCCAAACATCTATCGAACCCGGAAAATCGTTACAAATAATTTTCGAAACAGTATATTTTCACTGTTTTCATTATTCAATTTTGGTATCAGTTGTTCCGGAATTTCGATGAATCGTCTATCAAATAATTATGCCGAGTTACTGTTTCGAATTTCTTCGGAAACAGAAATTTAAGAACGTTTTCTAATGCTTGGCCCTTCCTATTTTCATTAAACCGTTAATTTGTTTTTTTTTTCAGATCTATATTTCAGTCTTGAACCAGTCGGTGGGGCCGCCTAACGGCGGCTCACCTCCTTTCCTTCGCCGCTCGCTCCCCATTCCCAAAACTGATTCATCCCTTTTAAAATTTCAAATTATTGGGCGGAGTGCTGAGATGCTGATATGTTGAAAATGCTTCCATAAAACCAATTCTTTCTGAAGCGTTTGATTTCGGAACTTTTTTGCCATTTTCATGTTGCATCAAAAAAGTTTCGTTTCCGTTCCCATGGAAATTGTTTTCCGAAAAATTTCTGTTTCCGTTTTAAGCGGAAATTTTTTTAGCGTTCCGTGCAACACTGGCAGAGAAGAAACTTAAGCAAATTCAACGGAAAAGGTTCTATTAAAAAATTAAATTTTCGCAGTGTAAAATGTGGGGAATAGGATATAGGATCCTCCTCTGATGAAATAGGCAAAAATTCCTTTTTTGGTCAGCTTTAGACCTTTTCTTATTTTTTGGTCTGCTTGGGCCCGTTCGATCTGCTGGGGCCCGATTTCCTGGTTGGTCTGGTTAGTCAAAATTCTGCCTTTTAGGTTGTGTTATACTCACTTCTTTTTGGTTTGCTCACACTCACTTCGTTAAATTTGGTCTTAGTACGCCCATTTCAGCGTTTTTAGTCAAATTCCCGAGATATTTTGTAATTAAAAAAACATTGACCGCACCTGGAAACCGAACCCCATTTCAGCGCTGTAAAGATTAAGGGTCTTACAAACAACAAACCAACAGAAAAGATGTTCTAGAAAAATGAGATAATGACGAAAATAATAAGTCAAACTTTAAATGTGTAATAATTCCTACTGTGACAGTTCACGTTGATAGCAGTGTTCCTCCCTCCAAGAAACATTTCGTGAGCCCTATCACAGGGTTCACTGGAGCTCGAAATGAAAAATGAAAAAGACGGGCATCAAATTCAAATCGAGCTCTTTCGATATGTGAAAACCCTGTGCAAATCGGACAAAAACTGAGAGAGCTAGGCTCGGCGCCGGACTCACATAATGACAAACAGACAGAAAAGGTGTTTTAGAATAATAAGATATTTTTTTTACACATTCTTCTCAAGATTGATGAAAATTTGAAAAATTAATCACCCAATTTTTTCAGAAGTAGTTAAAAATTATAATTACGGTTCTTATTTCAGAAGACAGATTCAAAAGTGGACTAAACAAAGGGAAGCAAAATAAATGAAAAGGCAGAAGGCATTACACAACTTTTTTATCCACTGCTTCAGAAAATTTGAAAACTTATATTTTCCTGTTGCTTAGCAGTTACTGCCAAATTCATGCTGTCAAAATAATGATGTTCCGACATGAGACTTTGCCTCTGTCTCTCAAAGATGAGCACTATTTTCTCGGGGTGGTGCATGTGCTTGGCTCTCGATCAGTTTTTCGATTAATTGTTTTTCAAAAACGGAAACAACCTTTAAATTGAAAAGAGAAAAATTCACCGTTCCAAACTTTTCCTGAAACAGGAAAAACCGGAAGGTTTCCGCCACTTCGCGGCTCACCCTTCTGGGTTCACGTTAATTTTGGGAATAGTCCTTTTCGTGAAACTTTTTCCAGTGAGTTTCAGCCCTATCTTAACACAGAGGTCCCTCGGGCGAAAAATGAAAAATGAAAAACAGGGGCATCAAATTCAAATCCAGCTCTTTCGATATGTGGAAACCCTGTGCAAATCGGACAAAATTGAATGAGCTAGGCTCGATGAGGGACCGACAAACAACAAACAGACAGAAAAGGTGTTTTAGAATAATAAGATTATTTCAAGCACACTCTTGAGTATGTGTGGTTAACTATGTTTTTTCATTTGAAGCTACTCTAACACCTAAAAATGATAGTTCTAATTTTTCTGTCATCGATTTCCGTAGGGAGTGAAAAACGCATTAAAAAATCAAAAAGCTCAAATTTTTGGAAACAGTAAACCAGATTTGTTTCGAACTCTGTTCGACTTAACAGCCCATTTTTTAAAACTGCTTTTTTCCGGAATCTAATTATTTATTCTGTGCCCACAAATTGTTCTAAATTCTCCGTTTTCCTTAAGAAAGGGAATCATTTTTGAATGAAAAAAATTTATAAAATTCACTGATTGTTTTTCTGACACAGAAAAAAACTATTTCAAACACACTCCTATGAGTTTTTGTTGTTTACAAGGTTTTTCCTATTTGAAATTACTCAAAAAATGATAGTTCCACATTGTTTGTTTTCCGAAGGGAATGGAAAATACATTCAAAAATCAAAAAGTTAAAATTTCTTGAAACGGTAAACAATAAGAGAACATGCCAAAGAATACTAAAAAAAAATTCAGAATTCGATAGCTCTATTACATCTCTCCGGTTGATTTGAGCTGTTTCTCCCAAAATCTGATCAGAAAATTGACTGTTTCAAGAAGAAAAAAACAGTAAAAAATTGTTTTAAATGTACTGTGTAGTTAATGATTGTTGTATTTTCTTAACAAGTTATTTGGCTTTTCTTGAAGCAGTTTCCTTTTTTTCACGGAAGTTCTATATTGCTGCAGTGTCAAGTTTTATTTTGAAAATTTTTAAAACATTAAATATTTTTCCAAAAAAAATTTCTTTATCTTTGAAACAGAAAAAAATTCCAAAACAAATGCCTTGAAGTTCAGAAATTATATAGTTACTTTCGTTTAAAAAACATACATTAGCATATGTAACAAGGTCAATAATCCTGGGTTTTTATTGAAATAGTAAATTTTGAATTTCGAAACAATTTTTTTAACTGTTCCAAAAAAATACAAACTTGAGATACCAAACTTTTGCTTCAATAGACAAGTAAAGACAAGTAAAACAATAAATAATTTTCAACAAAAAGTTTTCAACAAAAAATATTATTTTTTTAGGAAAAAAGAGAGGAGTAAAGATATTCTTCTACTGTTTCTCAAATAAATGCTTTCGAAATTCAAGTTTTGTAAGTTCAATCATTATTTCTTGTGGTAAGAATTGAAGCGCCGAAGGATTTTTTACTGTTTCACCTGAGTGGAAAACCATCTAAATCGCAATAAACATCATTAATAACTCTCCTCTCATTTCTAACGGATTTGTTTCTTGAAAACGATAAATTTGAGTTTTTCTTGACTCATGAATTTCCAGATAAAAATATTCACTGTTTCTCAAAAAATTTTTGGACAAATTTCCAATAGTACGGTAATAGAATAGTATCCAATCCAAAGAAAAATCTGAAGTTTCTGGAAAAACTGTATTTCTGAACAAAATTTTTAAAGCAGAAAACCATTCCATTAACTTCCTTTTACATTCTGAATAATTTTATTTAAACAAGAACCCTCCACAAAACGTATAATGTGAAATATTTTCTGTTCCAGTATTTTTCAGAAACAGAAATAAATAATTCGTAATTTGTTCAGTTGCTCGGAATAAGGCTGGTATGTGGACGGCTCATTGCCCGTCTGCCTCCGTCAGCCGTCTGTCTGGATTCTGACGTGACGGTGTATAAAACCATTATTTCACTGCCACTCGCCGACTTTTCTCAATTTTCTGCAGTTTTCTTTAGTTTTTGATCATTTGCCGTCGAAAATTGAAATTTTTTGACAATTGAGTTTTTAAGCTCATAAACTGAGCTATGGAAGTAGTATAACAAGGTAGCTAACGGACAACAGACGTCCGAAATTGCTCGTCCGGCAAACGAACCTTACATGGGAAGCCTAATTTTCAAGGAGAATTTGTGAATAAAGTTCATGTATATTTCTGAACCACGAATATTTTTTGTTTCAATTAATTTTGGTCTCGCTGTATTGGATGAAAATATATTACCTGTGCTACTGATTTTTTTTTGAAACAGGAAAATTGTTTGTTCTTGTTGCTGGAAATGGACACTGATGGTCTTGGATGAACAAACAGATCATCCTGTAGACCGAAACCTTACAGTAACTAATTTTCTACTGCCCAACGATTCACCAGATGTACGATAGGCTTTTGGAAAAAATATTGAAAGCAATTGAGAATTTTCACAGTTTCAGAGATTTTTCCTTCCAGCTCCAAATGTTGAGAATTTAGTAACACATTTCTTCAATTACAGAAGCTACTAAAATGTGATCAAAGCTGTTTATTATTTTTTGTGAAACATATATCATTCTTATATATAAAACGCCCGTGGAGTGTGTCCGTTTGTCCGAAGATCTGTCCCAATGTCCGCAGAACGGGAAGAAAGAGGAAGTTCACGAGCAAAACTTGAACTTGGGACCTTTTGAACGATATTCACGTGTTTTCCCTACTGCGCTAAACCCGCACGTAATTATAGAGCAAAAAGAAATAGATAAAAGAAAGTTCACGTAAACACGCTGAATAAATTTGAAAATTTGTGAACATGTCATTTATAGTGAGCGGCGTAGCCGCGAACAGTCCAGACTGCAAATGCGCCGGAGGCGCATGGGCAGGCTGGTTGTGAAACTAAAAATTGCTGAAAACAAATCTACTGCAAATAATTAGAATATGAATGACCAAAACAACCAATACTCTGCCCTGAAATTTCTTGAAACTGAGAATCTTTCAGAAACACACTGTTTCAAAACAGTTCAAGACGAATTTCAGGCTTTTTTCATTATTAGGTTCGACATTAACGGACAGTTTCCATTAAAGAATTCTTCCTAAAAAGAATGGAGGAACAGCGCCAAATTACGTTTTTTGGGCTCTAAGTCTGGGTGAAACAGTAATTTTTTTTGTCTTCCGAGATTAGAAAAATACTTCTGTTTCAAGAAATGTAAGATTCTTATAGAGGATCATTAGAATAATGAACAGTCCTTAGGTGATTTGCGTTTTTCAACTTTTAATTGAAATGATATGATTTGTTCGCCTTACAAAAATGAAAGTTTGAGCTTGTGTTCATAAATTATCCTGAGACTGTGGCTGTTCTAGTGCTGATTTGAACTATTTATCTTTTTTTTTTGTTAAGAAAATTTACTGATTCAAAGAAAATAGTTTCGATATTTGTTCCTTCTGTGTTAGTGTTTCTTTTTTCCTCTCCTTGAAAATTATTTCGATTCTTAAGGATTTTTTTTTTCATTTTACCCCAAATTTATATTGGGGCGTGGTCTAGTAAATCGAAACTTCATGTCACTTCATTTGGTTGGACGAACAATAATCAACTCTTATAATTTCTAGATCTTATAAGTTTTTCCCAAAAATATTTTGAAACAGTAAACATTTTTAGAAATTAACATAGAAATTGCTTTTTTTTTGAATTCCTGATCGCCAAATTTCCAAAGTTTCCCAAATTCACTGTTACAACAATTCGAAAAAGCAATTATCTGAAAGTTGAGAAATTATTAACGCTGTTTCTTCCGTTTCGAACACTTTTTTCTGAAGATTTTTTACTGTTTCAAAAAAAAAGAATTTTGAGTAACCGAAGTTTAGATTAATTTTGGACGTCCAATGTTTTGCAACAAATTTAATTTTCTGAAACTGCGCAGTTCGTTTGTTTTTGCCGTCAACCAGCAACCAAAGCGTTGTCAGCTAAAAAAATAGCATGCTCAGTTGGGAAATATTTCGAAACCAAATCTTTTACCGTTGGAAGGGAATCTCTGAGTGTGACTTTGGTATAATTCAGGCAAAACCTGCTGTCAGAATAAGGAAAACTTATCGGGAAACTTGCTCAAACAAGTTTGAAACAGAATTTTTCTTACTGTTTCATTCGTTGTTTCAGTAATGTTTGTTTTATTTTGTTATGTTTTCTTTACTATAAGTGATTTGATTTGAAACAATATAATCACAAAAAATTCATTGCATTAAGGAAAAAAGAAAAAAACTACTGTTCCAATTTGTTCTAAAACATAATTTTTCATTGGCCAGAGGTAATCGTCTACGCTTTGGAAATCAAATTCCATCCACAGTTTTTTTAGTGGTTCACCTCCAAAAATAACTGCTATTTTGAGAAAATGGTTTTGATGAATTGAGGAAAAATAAATATTCAGATTGATTCATGTTCTCTACTACTTAAAAAAATAATTCTAAGTGATCAACACAGCCTTAATGAAACTGAAAGTAAACCGATTTTTCTGAAACAGTGAATAACATAAATACTACATATATTTTTCCAACGTTTTTCCTTCTAACTTTGCGGTACCAAGATTTAAGGCTTGTATTTGGACGGCGATTTGCCCGTCCGCCCCGTCCGCCGTCCGCCCCCGTCCGCCGCCCGTCCGTTTGCCGTCCGTCTGCATTCTGACGTGACGGTGTATAAAACTTTTATTTCACGTCAATTCACGGACTTTTCATTATTTTCCCCACTTTTCTTTGGTTTTCAGTTCATTTTTGAAGAGAACTGGGATTTTTGGGAACAAAATATGTTTTGAAGCTCATGAATTGAGCTCAAAACCGGATTGAAATAGATAATTGGCACAAAAAAATTTTTTGCCAAAAACCGACCCTCACTTCCTGAAGCGGACGGCGAACGGACGGCAAACGGACGGCGGCGGACGGGGGGCGGACGGGGCGGACGGCGGACGGACGGCGGGTGTCTGAATTTGCCCGTCCGGCGAACAAGCCTTACCAAGATTCAATAAAAAAGGTTTTCATCACAGACTTTGTGGAATAGTTTCAGACTTCATATAGTGTCACTAACAAGTTTTTCAAGAGCTATGTTTATGGATTTATTTTCTGAAGCAGTAAACTTTTTCGAAAATTTGCAGTTTCAAAAAATATTCAGGCATTTTCACACTGTCTTCAGCACACTCTTGGCTGCTTCCTGAATGAATTATTCCAGTCTTGTGCGCAATGAAAAAAAAACTTGTTCTCAACTCCATTCATGATAAAACAGCAACAAGTTCGTGACTGAAGTTTCAAGTATGCAATAATTTTTTAAATTCGGAAAAAGTAACGTTTCAAGACTAAAGAAGTTTTTGGGAATTTTCGAAAATGAGTGCAAAATTGGAAAAATTAACGAAAGATAATGTTCTTTGGTGAAAATAATTGTGGAACAGATACGAAAATTGTTTGCTGTTTCAAAAGTTCTCCCGTTGAACAGGACATCTCCGGTTGCTCTAATTGTAATAGGCACAAATGTTCTTTTTGTCAGTGAGTATTTTCGAAATAAAATTTTGTTTGCAAATGTTTCAAGTTTCTTAACCATAGAACCAGTGTGCCTCCTACATTTAGCCATATTAGGTTATGTGAAACAGAATTTATTTTTAAAAAAATTTTCGGTTCCGGAAACATTTTTCCATCAACAGCAATCATTTCGTAATCAATAACCCGAACGTTTCTATTTCATGCACTAGAACAGTGAGTTTTCAAAAATAAATTTCCTGTTACATGAACTTTCAAACATTTTTCTGTTGTTTCGAGTATTTGATCGTCCACACTTATGTTAGTGATAACCAGTCGGTGGCGCCGCCTACGGCGGCTCACCTCCTTTTTGTTCGTCGCTGCGCTCCTCAATGGGGGGTAATTTGCCACGCTTAAACTCATTTTTGATCATTGAGCAGTGATGCACCCTAAGCTTCCTTCCTGTTCCAAAAATGTTGCTAACTTGAATTCCCGCCAGAAATTTTGAAAATTTGAATTCCCGCCAAAAATTTTGAAAATTTGAATTTTCGCCAAAAATTTTGAAATTTTGAATTCCCGCCAAAAAGTTTTAAATTTTGAATTCCCGCCAAAAATTTTGAAATTTTGAATTCCCGCCAAAATAATCAAATGTTTTGACGTTTCAGGAAGTTCCTAGAAGTTTCTGAAAGTTTCTAGAAGTTTCTGGCAGTTTCTGGAACGAAGGAGAATGATCTGGAAGGTTATCCATCTAGAGCTTGCCAGTTGAGTTTTCGGAGTACCGTAACTACCGTAATCCTACAACAATCTCTACCATTTTTTGATGGTGTACTATTGGGGTCCCTTAGATAGTACATGCAAAAAATGGAACAATTCTGAGCACAAAAAAACCTTTCGAACCCGTTTTCTAGCTATTGCTGAGTTATCCGGTTACTGAAGCTACCGTAATCCTACAGTAACCCGTGCTCCAAACATGATAGAATTGAAGCGCTCGGTGACTCATGACTACATGCCAAATGTGATAGGATAGGGTCGAGAGGTACAAAAGTTATTCAGTGATAAGTGCTGGACAGACACACACATACACACACAGAGCTATTCCTTTAGTATATAGAAGAGATTGAACGCGCAACAACAATCAAAAATTTCGAAACAAACTCAGCTTAAGTCATTAGCACTAAGGCTTGGCTAACGGGCGGACAAAAACAGGTACCCATTGCCCGCCTTTTTGCCGCCCGCTCTGCAGTGTTTGCGTGAGCGTGTCATTGCGTACACATGCACCACACCTGACGACAACTAATAATTTTGCATTTCAGTTTTCCACGTTTTATTTTTTATTGAATTTTTTCGATTTACTTGCGTAATTTATCCATCTTTTAACAATTTGCTTTTTTTTCAACGAAATTATTGATTAAGAATGTATGAACACATAAATTAGCTTATTTAATGAAAAAACGTGAAAACTAGACTTGCAAGTTTATTAATTGGCGTGAGGTGTGGCGCCTGTGTACGCAATGACACGGTCACGAAAACACTGCAGAGCGGGCAGCGAACGGGCGGGCAGCGGGCGGGCACGGGCAGCGGGCGGGTGAATCGCCGCCCGTAGCCAAGCCTTAATTAGCACATAATACATTTTCCATGCTTCTGACTTTTCCTGCAACACTTTGAATTTCACAAGAAAAAATGAGTTGATTCAACCGAACTATTGTATCACTTTCATTTCTTTTTTACCTATTCCTCTAATTTTGAACCCGTTTGAATAAAGATTATTATAAGAAAAACAAACTACTTTTAATTACAAAAATTACTGTTTCAATATTTTTCTGGAACTGTGAAATTCGTTGAGAACGCAATTCTCGGATCAGTTGTCCGCTCCAAGTTCTTTCCCACTAAATTTTGGATATTAAAAAAAACAGTTCAGGTAAGTAAAGCAAGCTTTTCATGAACGACAGAAAAAGTTGCACAGATTAATGAAACCTAAAGTGAAACAGATAATTTTCTGAAAATATTAAAATCTGGATTAACCAAAAATTTTTCGAAAAATCAGATCAGGATCCGAATGCAATCCAATTGTTGATTGTTCGTGTTATGATATCTTATGGACAAAACTGTTTTTTTTTTGTTTGAAATATTTGTTTTTATAAAAGTTCGGTTTCAAGTACAATGGAATCAAAGAAACGTAGTGAAAAATTCCTGTTCCATAAATTTTGAAACTGAAAATATTGTTATTTATTTTTAATTTTTTCCCTAATTGTGTTTTTTAACACCATGATTCCAAAAGCGGAAATTTTTGTAAATATTCCACTGTTTCAAAATAAATCAATCCGCTTCAATACATTTTTCTCCCATTATCTTTCTTGTATGATTTCCACTTTTTTCAATCATTTTCTAAACGTTTTCGTATCAATGTAACCTTTTTTAAATATTTTTCCTTAAAAAAATTTCTGAAACAGACCAAATTTTGAAAAAGAAAATGGTAACTGGTATGAAAGATTTGTTTCTAGAAATTTTCGAAACAGAAAAAACGTTGAAATCCTCTAAATTATTTTGAGGCTTCAAGAAGTGAACAGGAAAGGAACTGAACAACCAGGATCACAAAAAATCAAAATCGAAAAAATTCGGAACTGTGAAAAAAAGATAGAAACTGAATTTCGAAAGTTGTTCCATTGTGGCTCGTACAGAATGGTTTCTGAGAGCTTTTGAAAAACATCAAACATAGGCACTAAATATTTGAAAACAATTTTTCAAAATCTGCTAATTTGAAACAGGAAATGTTTTACTGTTGTAAAAAACTTAAGATTAACAGATTTTCCTGTTTTAGTGATGATGGTAATAACCATTCATTTTCTTTTCCAGAGTCAATTAATAATAGTCAGGGGATTTTTTCGACCATTAGAATATCTTTTCTGTCAACCCTGTCAAGTAAATTGACTGATTTACAAATAAGCAGGTTTAACTTTGATAAAATGTGAAACAGTAACCATCTTTTTGCTGTTTCAAAAAAATTGAATCTTTTTCTTATTGTTTTCTGAATAATATTATGTGTTGATCGGTTCACAGTAACATAAGATCTCGTCGCAACAACACTCCGCTTCGCAAGTACTGCTCGATTTTCTGTGTCCAGTAAGTACGGAGCGGAGGGTCGTTGCGAGTTTTCATGGTACTGTGAACCCATAACATCGCCGAAAACATAAACAGAAAACTGGACTGCGAACTCAGTGTTCCAATCTTGGAACTTTTTCCAGTTTTTTTGAAACAGAAAAAAAATATTTTTTTAGGTAGTTTACTTTTTCCTGTTTCAAAAAATAATATTTTTGCTGAAACTCTATTCTTTTCTATTCACTTAGGGTTCTAGTTGCTTGTTTGGTTGAATAAGTTGATGTTAAAATATTTTTTCATGAAGACATGAAACAATAAATACTCACTGGAACAAATAAACACTGACAGTCATTGTTCAAACTTTGACTGAAATAGTAAAAAGGTCGATTTCCAGAATTCATTTCTTTTCTTCTGTATCGAAAAATGAAGCGTTGTGGAGTTCAAGGATATGATATCGGTTAGTACTTTTTAGTGAAAACCGTTTTTCTGAAACAGTATTTATGTAAGTTTTGATGGTTGGACACTGCTTTCTGGGTGGCTGCATAAGGAAATCGATTTTTGTTGGAACAGGAGAAAAAATGTTCACTGTTCAAAAAAAAAGTTAAATGTAACTTCATTAAAAAGAAATAATTTATGTAAATTACTTTGAAATAAACACGCTCATTGTTTATATCTTTATCTAATTTCTCACTATCTAATTTCTTAGATTCGACTTTGACATTCTCATATTGAAACAGTAAAGTGTCTTCAAATTCGGTGTAGTGTCCCAGGTTTCTATAGGATGGACGTCATTAATCATAAATAGAAATTTTTTACTGTTCCAAAAATTTTGTGAAACTGTGATGTTCATTTTGGGATCACTTGTTTGTACAATCTTTTCTTTTTCTAAAAACAATTCTCATTGAGGTTTGAATGGTAAGAAAGTGCTTTTAATTTCAGTTTTGATGATATTTTTTGGGGAGGCAACAGGGCAAAAGGCGAAATTTGCAGAAAATTAGGATTTTTTCATCTGTTCTACTCTTTATAAAATTTACTACTTGTCGACTACTCACGAATAGTTTCACCGAAAAAATTTTATTTTTTGAAACAGTTCTTTTTTTTTACTTAACTTAAAATAATCAATCAACTAGGCAAACAAAACGCATGTTGAATATACGACAAGGCAAATCTGAATTTCCAAAAAAACATCATTTTTATCTATCACGCATGACATCGTCCCGAAAAAATTTGATTTCATGGAAAATTTATTGGAACTGTAAATAATTTAAATTTTACTGATCAATTAGAATTAGACTCTCTCAAAGAGATTGTTCAGTGTGATTCCTAATGTTCATTACTCACTGTTTTTAATAGAGCAGGTTTTATGAAAATGTATTTTGCAACAGGAAAACTTGGCTCCGCAACCTTTTCCAATTAGACATTTTGAAACTTTATTTCTTGCAACCAACATTTATTTTGCGATTACAACTCACAGTGCCTTGTCTACTTCCATGTCTATATTAACTCACAGTAAACTGGCATCACGTGTGAAACTCAAAATGTAAGGAATACACTTGAAACAGTAAAAAATCTGGAATTGAGTTTTTTTTTAACGTTTCGGAAAAACAACATTTTTGAAGTTACGATATCGCCTTTAATAAGCAGATAACGATTCCTGTCAAAAATCAAAATAGCGTTCGAAAATATTAGGAGAACATCCCAACTACATCGTTTAACTCATTGCTTTTGTAAGCTGTCATAAAAAACCAAAAATTTTTGAAACAGAAATTATTTTCACCAGAAACTCCATTTTTGAGTTTTTAATTGTTTTTTAAACACTGTAGCATAAACTTGATTTGAAAATTTTTTGATCTCAGTTACCGCGATTTAGCACGCAAACTGACTGTTGCTTACTGTCAAATATGGAAATTTTGAAAAATTGCTGTTTCAAAAAAAATTGCAACCATCTATCAGTCAAAATTTATCTATTGATATTTTGGATTTTCCGAAAGTTGTTTAGTCTAACTCTGTAGCTATGTGTTTGACAAACTTTGACAATAACTTTTTTCTGTTTCATTATTTGTTTTTCACCAAGACAACAATTCATAATTCGTTAAATGGAAGTAACACACGTGTCAGTTGTCTATCTTCTCTGATTCATGGTATAAGTGCTCTGATCAAAACAGCAAACAGCTCCGAAACTATTCAAACGTCATATTTCACAAAATTTCTGAAACAGAAAACTAAATTTTCAGTTTTAATCATAAATTGTATGGTGAAGTGTGCTTAGAAACTAATTTTTGGGTATACAGTTCTCATGCAAGTTAGCACCCCACCGGTCCCGCGGTACCTTTCATTCATCACAAAGACCTTGCCGACAGCCCTCTGCTCTACTTCTCTTGTCCAAAATGGCGGGGTGCCCTTTGCGGTGGGAGTCTTTGTACAACAAAGGCTACTCCGCCGACAGTCCTCTCTCTGTAGGGCCGTCTTTCGGCAAAGGGGCGTGGCCTTTCTTTTATCTCTGTCCTTAAACCTCCCATAAGCCGGGCAGTATCCGTTATTCTTCAGTTTCTTCTTCAAATGGCTTATTGGTATATGGCCTACAATTCTTTTGATTATTTCTAGTTTTTTGAAATTTTAAATGTATTTTTTGGTCATGTGTATTGGAACAGAGTAAGTTTCTAGTCTTTAAAAACGTTTTTGAAACGGGTGTTTATGTATTTCCAGACAATCTGTTCTGATGCTTCTGAACTCACTGCTGATGTGTATCAAAGGAAAACTTTTACATTCAATGGCTTTGATTAGTTCAAAAAATTGCTCTCGACTTTCAGTCTATGTCAACTCTAGCGATAAAGACTTCAACCAATTCCTCAAATTCTTAATGAAAAGTGACGGAAGTCTCACTTGGTTGACAATTTATAACAGTCACAAGACCAATCCCAAGTTGTTTTGAATGGAATCAATAACAGGGTAAGTTTAGAAGAAAAAGTTCACTTCATCGAATTAATTGTATTCTTTCAGACCCAATGAAGTGTATGAAATCCAACGAGCAAACGGAATGAGAGCCAAGGTGACTTATGAATGATGTGATCGCAAACTAGACGTTAGCAATGTCTAATGGTTTTGATCTACAAAAAACAATCTGGAAAAAGGAATAAATGAGAAAAGTAAGTAATCATCATTAGAAATTTTTCATTTTGATATATAAAAGATAGTGAGAATAACGTTTTGTTTACAGAGGCCTACTTTAAGCTCGAGGACTTCACCTTCCATACCGATATGTCCATCAGACCCCCGAGACCGGTGGAAGTCGTTACATCAACTTTGGGACATCAAAATCAAAATTCTTTAAGCCACCCAGCCTCCTCTTTTCAGCCGTGCACATTAATTTTTTCGAGTAACAAATTCTTCGCTTTACTGTTTTTTTTTCTCTCGATCTGGGATTTTTGATGGTTCAACCTCACTATGAAATATATAAATGATTCTTTAATTGCGTCAAAATGAACTTTGTTGAATTTTGAAATGAACATGTTCTTTTTCATTATAAAGTTACAGCTTTTCAAACTTTACTGTTTCAAAAGATTTGTATGTTTTGATCGTTCAACCAATGAATCAATTTCTGATTTACCTTGCCGAAATTTCCTGAAACATGAATTTTTTCATTGTTTCAAAATTGAATATATCCGAAAAATAGCTAAAATGATGAATTCAAAATGCACTAATGAAAAAATTATGATGAAGAGAGCACAAATTTCACTAAAGCAGACGAAATTCTCGTCAGTTCCAAAAAAATTGCTTTTTCAAAATAAATAAAAAATAAGTTGCGTTGAAAAAATGTATCATCAACAAAAAATCATCAACACAAGACCTAAATATATCCAACTCTTCTTTTTTGAAATTTCACTGTTTCATTTTTTTTTGAAACTGCGAAGCTTTCCTATTTTCTCTGGTTGATTTCTGATTTCAGTTGGACGATTTTCAAAATCCTGAAAGCAAGTTTCTTGTAAGAAGACACACACACTAGCCCAAACGATTTTTTTTTCAATCTGTCCAGTTCTAATGCGAGTTAGCACCCCCACCGGTCCCGCGGTACCTTTCATTCATCACAAAGACCTTGCCGACAGCTCCCCTCCTCTTTTCCTCTCTAAAATGGCGGGTGCCCTTTGTGGCGGGAGTCTTTGTACTTCAAAGGCTACTCCGTCGACAGTCCTCTTTCTGTGGTGCCTCTTTCGGCAGAGGGGCGTGGCCTTCCTTTTATCTCCGCCCTTAAACCTCCCTATATAAGCCGGGGAGTATCCGTTATTCTTCAGTTTCCTCTCCTAATGGCTTATTGGTATATGGCCTGCAATTCTTTTGATTATTTCTAATTTTTTTGGAATTTATATATATTTTTTTTGCTTATTGTTCATGTGGTGTGGATCAAAGTAAATCGTATGAGCAGGACTTGGTCCCAGTTGATGCGTCCTCGGGGTTTGTCAAATTTAGGTCCAAACAATGGAATAATACACATTTGGTTACAGACTCACCAACGGACACTCGGACGTAAAGTGTAAGGATGGAAACATCCCCTTAAAAGTCCAGGCTCCCCCGGCAGCTTCTTCGGAGCACGGCTCGGCACATGGACACCCAGACTTGAATGCCGCTAATGGAGCCACCACCGTCAGAGACGCACCACCAGAAACTTCTCCAGCAGTTTCAAATGGTCAATCGGTGCAATACTCGGCTCCTATGGATGCAAACTCGGGGTTTGTCATGAAAATCATCAAACGGTTCAATAATTCAATTTTTTTAGTCACAACAGTGCTCATCCAAACTTGGAGTCTAAGGCCGTAGGCACTCCTACCACCATCAATGCCACATCCCCAGAATCTTCTTCACCAACTGCCAATGCTTCGACTGAATCTGACACTTCTGAAAGGTTTGTCATGGGAATAAGCAAAATCTGTGTATTTTGAAGGAACCCTCCTTTTTGACCCTTTTTTGATTTTCAGCACGTTTTCTTTTTTTTTCTTATCAACGTTTCGGCAAATGCCATCATCAGGATGTAGAAACCGTCTAAAAAACATAAAAAAGTTTTATAAAAAAGTTTACCTAAAATGAGTGTGTTCTATTTTCTTCTAGATTTATCCATTTTAAGTTTCAATTTTCATTCTCACTCGTAGCTCTTGATATTAGCAGTTGTACTCCTTTTTCCCC
>GL380020.1:12827-52921 GCA_000143925.2 Caenorhabditis brenneri
CCGAGATTTCTATCCATTTTTTCCAACAAACAGACGAAAAAAAATGTATGAGGAAAGCGTGCGCACCTGTTGCAGAAAGTCCGCGCCGCATTTGCGTTTGAAAATGCCTTGAGGGGCGGAGCTTTTCTGGCAGCTTGCCAAGAAATTCCTTGCGTGAACTTTATTTTTTTGACAGTAGAGGCTAGATAAGAAAGACAGGAAATACTCAACTGCTATAGCTATTGTCTCAACTGCTATATTCGGCTCTTCTGCTATAGATCAACTGCTATTTTGGCCACCTTTGATGTCTCAACTGCTATGGCTATAGAGATACATAGCAGATGAGTATCTACCGGTTAAGGGGGTTGAGGTCTATGTGGGGTTTTGATTAACGTTTTGAAGCTTATGCATTCAACAGGCTGACATATCTAGGAAAATAGACAAGACCTTCAAAGGCCCCAGAGCCCTCCAAACTAGTCCACAAATAATTCTCTTTCCCTGTTTTCAGAGTTCTGGAACTATTGAAATCCAGGAAGCTAAGATACTGTCTAGCCCTCTCCAAAACCCGCTTCTCCGTCGACTCGATCAAGTTCACATTGTCGAGTAAAAACTCGGAAATCAAGATGCAAAAAGGAAGCACAAAATTGACGATTCGAGTGAGCTCTCATGAACTTCCCTCGGAACTCTGGTTATACCAATCCAGAACGATTTCGATGCATCGTATCAGATATATGAAAAGCCGACCATGGTGGCCTGAACCGCCGGAAATCATCAATGTGAAGAAAGAAGAAGGAGAAATGGAGACGATTCGAAGGATCATGGATTATCTGGACCCGTGTTTGATATTCAAGAATACGAGTGTAAAAATTGAGGAGTCTGAATTTGTTAACGCATTCTTTTCATGGAATAAAACCCAGAAGTTCGAGGAGCTGACGATCAGTAAAGGATCTTCTAGAGATCAAACTATAGGAGAGCCCCTGGCAATCAATGTGACGTCAAGGATCCTCTTGCGGATCCTGGAAGAATTCGAAGCACAGAGTCTCAAGCTTTGTGTGCAGGTAATCGATCATCCAGGATTTCAATATCGATTCTCATCGAAAAGGAATTATAAATTCAAAAAAATTATTTTCGAATGGACGGGGTGGATGGATGTGGATAGCTTGTTGACATTGAATACCCAATCGATATACTGCGACAACAATGTTTACCAACAAAATGCCCTGATTTACTTGAAATCTTGAAATTTCAAAAGTGTTAGCCTACTAAAATCATCAATAAATACTTTCTTGATATCTTTTTGATTTTTTTTTGTTTTCAATGCTATTTGGTTTTCTAACCAACTTTTATCTTTAATTTTGTCGTCATTTTAATACCCATCATTGGTTATTTAGAACGATGACAATCAACTTTTTGCGGTTGCCCCTTCTTGTCAAGGAAGTAGTATCAAAACAAGTCGATTGGAATGAATTCGATTTGGCTAATTTGTGAGTTGTTTTTTCTTAGCCTTCCAGTTACTACAAAGGCGCATGCAATTGTAGAACTATCAGCTTTTGGTTTTATGACCTGTGGGTATATAGGCTTATCTCTCCCTAACGTTCGAAGCCTATAGCCCAATGCCGATAAAAATTTAGGCTTTCAAGTCTGTAAGCTTAGCTTTTTGGCTTTAGGTGCTCATGGTCTATAGGCTCATAGGCTTAGTCTCCCAGGAATATGGACTTAGCATTGTGTTTTTTGAGCTTTTTTTTGGCTCATAGGCTCAATTTGAGTGGCTTTTAGGCATACAGGTTCACGGAGGTTTTCTGTTGGACTAGAAGCCCGGCCAGTAGGACTAGGCTTTAGCATTCATGTGCAGAGATCACCAACAATTTTTTTCTGTTTTCAGAATCCTGGAACTGATGAAATCCAGAAAGCTAAAATACTGCGTTACCCTCTCCAAAACCCGCATCTCCATCGACTCGATCAAGTTCACATTGTCGAATAAAAACTTGGAAATAAAGATGAAAAAAGGAAACAAAGAGTTGACGATTCGAGGGAGCTCTCTTGCAATCCCTCCGGAACGTTGGCTATACCAATCCAATACGTTCTGGATACACCGGATCAACTATATTGAAAGACCAGAACAAAATGACAATCATCTCTGGCAACCTTGGTGTCCTGGACCGGAGAACGTAATCAACGTGAAGAAAGAGGAGGGAGAAATGGAGACGATTCGAAGGATCATGGATTATCTGAACCCGTGTTTGATATTCAAGAACACAAGTGTAACGATTGAGGAGTCTGAATTCGTTAACGCATTCTTTTCCTGGAATAAAATCCAGAAGTTTGAGGAGCTGACGATCAGTAAAGGGTCTTCTAGGGATCAGACTACGGGAGAGCCCCTGGCAATCAATGTGACGTCAGGGACTCTTTTGAAGATCCTGGAAGAGCTCGAAGTACAGAATCTCAATCTTTGCGTCCAGGTAATCGATGCTCCTGATTTCCACTACCAATTCTCTCCGGATAAAAATTATAAATTCAAAAAAACCGATATCGAATGGGCTGGATGGCTCGATGTGGATAGCTTGACAAACTTGAAAATCGAGAAGATGGAGTTAAACATTGCCAATGGTTTCGACCAAAAAGCGATTTTTCTCTTGAATCATTGGTTGGATGGGAATGATGAGACGCTGAAGGAACTCAATTTGACGTGTACAGGTGGACAAAATTGGATTCGTGACACGATTGTGGAAGGAGTGGCGAGAAATGATAATCGATTTCCGGGGTAAGGCTTGTTTCGGAAAAACTAGAAACAAAACAAAATTATTACAGACTCACCAAAAACCAATTGATGGATCAACTGACCAGTGACGGGGAATTCCAGATCTCCAGACCCGATAGAAGCCAGGCCGATGTGACGCTAGACTATAATTCTCTGCGGATGATTGTCCGCCCTCTTCCAATGTTCCCCATGCTCCTCAACCCCATTCGCGTCCCCCATGACGGCCCCTTCGGTCCCCCTGTCGGCGTCTTAGTCGGGCCCTTCGGCGGCCGTTTGGTCTATCAGCAACTATTTCGCTTTCAGTGATTTAGGTGACAAAAATGAATTCTCTGTGAGTTTTAGGCCCCTGCTTTGCCTCAAGATCGCTTCGATTTTTTGACACCTTTGTTTTCAGACTCCTTCCCCCCGGAACTAGCTTCCCTCGACATCCGAAGACCACAGGATACTATTAAAGATACTCTTCTTCTCTCTTTTTCTGATTCTTAATTTTCTAACCTTCAATACTCTTGGTTTCCCAACCAGCATTATCTGTAATTTGTCGTCAGGACAATCAACTTTTGTTTCTGTCTTAATCCGAATTCTGTTTTTTTTCTAATAAACGTACTTTCTATTTCTAATTGTAATTTTTTAATTGGCACTGTGAATAATCAATTTTTCATTTTATTATCTTTCCTCTCATTCAATTTTTCTACTGAATTCCCAATAATTATAGGCTTCAGAATGTCCACATTCCCACTTCTCCGTCTCCCATTGATCGTACAACAAGTCGTTATTGGACAAATCGAATTGAGTCAGTTGTGAGTTCTGTTTTTTTCTCTTTTGACTTTATGTTTTTCGGAATCTCTATTAAATTCTAGACAAATTTGTCTCTTGAACCACTTCTGTAGATCTTTTGGTTCTCGAGATACAGAGGTTTGAAGTTTGAAAGGTGAGAGAGCGGAGACGCAGGCACGCAGGTTTTCTGCTTCTCTGCACCTTTCTATCTCTAACCGTTCAAACTTTGTTAAAAATCTCTGTACCTTGAGAACCAGAACAGCTAGAAAAACGGTTCAAGAGACTAATATGCGTAGAATTTTATGAAAAACCAGAAGCAATTGGTTTCTGATAGCGTATCAAACCAATAATTTTCAAAAATTGTTTCCCAACAAATTGAAGAATTCTGACTCTTGCTAAAATAGTCTATCTGATTCTCCATTAAATTTTACACATCTTTGTCTCTTGGACCATTTTTCTATCTGTTCTAGTTCTCGAGATACAGCGCTAAAAAACTTTGAAGTGATGGAGTGCGCGCGTAGAGACACAGACACGCCGACTGTCTGTTTCTCTGCCACCCTCCTCACTCCCCTCCGCTCTCTCATCCTCAAACTTTCAATGCGCTGTATCTCAAGAACCAGAAAAGATGGGGAAATGGTTCAAGAGACAAGTATGTGTAGAGTTTCATGCAGATTTTGAAGTTGGACTCAAAAAAATAAACTAGAAAATTTTCAGAATGATGCTCACCATCACCTCCACCAAATTCAAAAGTCACCTGGAATTCCTTCGTCTCAAAATCCATCAAATCGAGTGTCACTTCTCCAAATCTAACTTCCAACTTAAAATCAAGAGAGGTAATGACGACAATGTTACCCTAGAGGCGAACCGATGGCCATTCACAAGAGTGTCGAAAAACGAGGTTCAAGTAGCGGAGAACCTGAAAAATGACATTGATAATCAAGTGGTTGGGGATACCTCCAGGAACAAGGCCAAGGTAGTCGAGAGTCTCTTCAAATTCCTTCTAGACTTCGCGAGACCCCAAGAGTACAGTCTGAAAATCACCGAACCAGTTAGGCTCATCAAATTCTTTTTGTGGAAATTCACCCGTCAATTCGACAGTATACAAGTGACCCCAACAAGCATAGAAGAGATTTATATTTCCTCAAAAACCGCTGTCTTCATTCTGGAAGAATTGGAGACCAAGTCTCTACAATTGGATGTCAAAATCGCTGATGCCCCGTTATTCAAGTACAAATTCTCCCCAGAGAAGACTTATAAGCATCAAAAACTCATCGTTACCTCGTCAAATTGGATTAAAATAGACAGTTTGATAGACTCCAATATTGAAGAAATCGAATGTAGATTGTTTGGAATTTTGTATGAGTTTCATGTGTCAATCATTTTGAATCAATGGATAGCTGGGAAGAATGGAAATCTGAGAAAGATGAAGTTGATGAAGGAGGGTTACGAAAAGATAATGAAGAAAGATTTGATGGAGAATGTGAAGAATGAAGCCAGTGTTTATGGGTGAGTTTGATTTTTTCTGAATATGTTACACCTGAGTTTTAGGAACAAATTCAAAATCCAGCTATTTTTCAAAAATTATTTCCCAGAAACTTGAAAATTTATGACCCTTGCTAAAATAGCCTATCTGATTCTCCATAAATTTTTACACATATTTGTCTCTGGAACCATTTTTCTAGCTGGTCTAGTTCTTGAGGACCAGCGCTTCAAAGATTGGGGATGAGAGAGCGGAGACGAAGACACGCCGACTGTCTGTTTCTCTGCCGCACAATCCTCTCGCTCCATTCTCTCCGCTACAATCTTCAAACCTCTGTATCTCGAGAACCATAAGAGCTAGAAAAATGCTTCAAGAGAAAGAGATGTGTAGAATTTCATGGAGAATAATATGTCCTATTTTTCGACCAGTCCAAAATCTGTCATTGTCTGGAAAATATCAGAAAAAAATATCAAAAGTTCATCTTTCTCTTACAATTAGAAATGAAATGTGTGATTCTTCAAAAGAGAAAGAGCAACTTTATCTCTTCGACCTTTTTTTCTAGCTTTTTTGAATCCGAGACACAGAGCTTAGAAGTTTAGGTAACGAGAGAGAGGGAGGACGCCCGAGAAGCAGACAGTCTACGTGTCTGCGCGCCTATTCTCTGCCCACCAAACTTTGGAGTGCTGTATCTTGCGAACCAGAAGAGAGAAACGCTTTAAGAGACAAATATGTGTAGAATTTCATGAGAAATGTATTTATCCTTTGAACCATGTTTCTAGCTCTCAAGATTCCCGAGATACAGTGCTTTGGAAGTTGAAGAGTGAAAGATCAAGCTCTCTCACCCTTCAACTCCGAAATGATGTATCTCGGGAACCAAAAGAGCTCGAGAACTCCTCTAAAAACAACTACGTACCCATTCCAGAATAAAACAACTACGCCAATTCGTGAAAGACGAGCACAAACGTGTTTCTCCCATCTCCTACTTATTCGATATTCGAAGACGATCTGACGGGCTCCGGGCGACAATTGCAGCTTCACGGTGCACACTTTGGATGATTGTATGGAATGAGACAAATCTGAGTCAACTGGAACTTTGAAATTTTGGACTGTTTTGTGTGAATAATTTTCCAATAAATTTTTTCGTATTTTCCCTAATTTCGTTCTTATTTTACTGCTTTATGATGGTTGATTTTCCATCTCTGTTCTTCAATTTTCCCTTCAAATTTCCATTCTTCTAGCCGTTTTTTTCCAGAAAGAACATGGCTTTTCGACTACTCAAACTTCCAATGCTTGTGCAGAAGATGATATTTTCGGATATCGATTTTAGCGTTATGTAAGTTTTACTGATTGTTTTATCTTTTGAAATGTTCCTCTAGCTCTTTTGGTTTAGAAGATACTGCTTAGAAAAAGAGAGCGCGCGCGCCCACACGGACGCAGACACGCAGACTGTCTGCTTCTCTGGCGCCCTTCCCTCCAAAATTCAAAGCGATATTTCTCGGGAGCCAGAAGAGATAGGAAGTTGGTTCAAGAGACAAAGCTGGCCAGAATTTTCAGGAGAACCCGATGGGATAGATTCCTGGTAAGAGCGCCAAACGACTAACTTTCTTCGCTAAATTTCTTCGCTAAACAGGAAAACTTCTTCGCTAAACAGGAAAACTAGCTTATCGGATTTTCCATAAAATTTTACCCAAACTTGTTTCTTGAAGCGTTTCCCTGGCTCTTCTGGTTCTCGAGATACATCGCTTCGAAGTTTTGTGTGGAAAGAGTGGGCGCGCAGACACGCAGACTGTGTGTTTCTCTGGCGCTCTCCCCTCTCTCTCCATTCTCTCGCCGTTTGCATTTCAAGGCGCTGTATCTCGAGAATCAGAAGAGCTAGAAGAAAGCTACAAGAGACTCTAATGCTCAGAATTTCATGAGGATTCTGAATTCGTTCCCAAAATTCCAAAAACTCAAAGTGCTCATTTTCCAGAATCTATCTCTCGACGCAATCAACCTATTTCCAAAAGCATCTCGGTCTCGTTCAACTTCCCGTCCTCAAATTCATATTCATCATGACCGAACACCCAGAGATCTCCTTCAAAACCAAATCGAACACAGTTTGGATTGAAGTTTCCAACGAGTACAAAAAAGAGTCTGAAAAACCCTGTAAAATCAATGAAGTTCCAATGCAAATTTGCAAAATTTCAAACCATTTGAACCCGTATTTCTTGGTTAGCAACGATAAAATGGAGAATCATATGATTTTTGAGCATTTGATGGCTCACTTTTTGAGTTTCTTGGAAGTCAAAGAGTTTGAGCTGCGACTTCGAATGCAAAATATCGATTTCCCGAATTGCTCAGTTTTCAAATACACTCAAAAGTTCTCTAATGTACAATGGCTCGGACTATTCGAATCGGAGCCCCGCCAGGTGTTTCCTGAAGATCTAATCTTTGTCCTGGAACAAATTGATACCAAATCATTGCACATCAATCTAGAACCCCCTCCCAACTTCATCTACAAATTTGCTCCAGAATTCTCCAGACCAAATCTGGAAGAGCTTCGAATCGGAAACTCGAATTGGCTGGATTTTGAGACATTACTCCATTTGGACATCAAAAGCATCACGTGTAATTTGCAAGAAGATCCGTCAAAGAAAGCAAATTGGATACTGAAGAAATGGGTGCCGGGGAGGCATCAAAAGCTGGAGGATGTCATTTTGGATAATTTTAGTTATTCGGAATTTGATGACGATGTGATTTTTGATGGGGTGGATAAGTGCAAAAGCATTTTCGAGTGAGTTATTTTTGAGTGAACCCAGGCGGACTTGAATTTGGGTCGAATATTTCAAAATCTTCTTTTCTTTCCAGAAACAACGAATTCATCAGATTCAAATCACCGATCAAACAAAAATTCGATATCAACAGAGAATTCGATGGAACTCTTGCTTCTGTAGTGTTTGTCGGAACAGAACTCCGACTGTTTGTTTGGACCAATAAACGATTGAGAGCAGTGGGAAGAATGGAGCCGAAGTATACTTGATAACTTATTTTGGGCTCTTTTTTGAGTTTGAATTACAGAATCAGAACCTACATAAAATTCTACACATATTTGTCTCTTGGATCGTTTCTCTTGCTCGCCTGGTTCGCGAGATACAGCGCTACAAAGTTCGGTGGGAGAGAGTGGACGCGCAGAGACGCAGACTGTCTGCTTCTCTGGCGCCCTCCCTCTCCCCTCGCTCTCTTGTTCCCCAAACTTCTAAGCGCTGTATCTCGCGATGCAAAAGAGATAGAAAAACGGTTCAAGAGACAAAGTTGCTTAGAATTTTCTGGAGAATCAGATAAAATTTATTTCTTGAAGGAAAAATAAAGTTTTTATATTTGGATGAAATGAATAAAATTATTTTCCCAGCTATGGATCAGAGGTTCTAAGTTTTGTGAAGTCCACACATATCCCATTGAACTGCTTGAACGTATATTGATTGTACACGAGCCACTTTGAACCAGCCAAGCATTTTCCCACAACGTTCCCCCAACTTTTCTGCAACAAGCTTTTTTCTGAACTCCTAACGGCAGACTTACCAAGTGCACTAGCACTCGATCATAGTCGTCCAAGAGTATCAAAGCATATGGCGATACACAGTCGGCGAACTCAACCTGACACTTGTCCGTTTCCGAGAAAATAGTCTGAGGAGGACTGTGATAGTATTTGGAAATATTTGTTTGATAGAAATGATGTTTCGCCAAATCAATCTCTGGATTTTCGACAGCTTTGTAACTGCAGGGAATCGATGACTCACAAGTCTCTGAAATACAAGAGAGTCAGACAGAAAGACATGCTTTTTCTCTGCGTCTCTCAGAAGACAGAGATGCCAAACTTGCCCGTTTTGTAACACCCAATCACCATAAATGCTTTGTTAGGAAACGGGTACAGTCCAACAGTCCATGCCTTAGTGTCACTCATACATTCGAAGGTAGTGATCCCCTCCTGAAAGATTTATTTCAGATTTCCGACGAAAACAAAACCCACCCAAATAGAAAACCACTCATTGACTATAATTTTTTCATGACCCTCTTGACATTCGAAGCTCGTAGGACACTCTGTTTCCAAGTTCAGGGTCGGAGTAGAGTATTTATATGTTGAAAGCATCGGCCATTCAATATGAGAGGACAGTAATTCTTTAGCTTCAGCATCATTGTTTATTACGTGATATGTACACGCGCAAGTGGGGACTGAAATGTTTTTTTTCTGAATATTGGCTATTTTACCTTATGAACTACCGTAGTTCACACAGGTCCCGAAAAGTCTATCGAAAGAAGTGAATCCTGCTCCTGAGCCAGTGTCAACTTGCCACTTCTGATTGCGAGGGTCGCAGATACCATCAGCAGAGTAGGCGCCGAGCTGGAAAAATTTGGAATGATGTGTTCTCCAAGCACCTGAAATCAATCTTTTCCCTGAACTCACCACCGTTGCCGTTTCCTCATCAAACACCACAAGACTATAGTCCCCTTCACAATACATTGATACAGAACAGTCCTCTGTTTTAACCACTGGTGTTGCCATTGGATATCCGGACACATTCTGATAGAATGCATGGTTTCCGACGTTTTCAAAAATGTTAGATGAGCTCAGAGCCAGAACGGGGCATTCACATTTAGCTGGAATTCAAAGAATAATAATTGCTATGAGAAGGTTAGGGGACTTACGAGTTCTGACCACAAGACATCCTTGGAGGACCGGGAGCAGGAGAATTAGGAGAGTGTAAAGGGGCATTTTGGACAGAATGACAACAGAAAGTCAGGAATACGTGTTGTTGAAAGATAGATCTATTTTGCAATTCAAATTTGCCAATTTATGATATGTTTTGCAGATTAGTACAAGAGAAGCCAACTGTTTATTGTTCATCAAAAACCATGCATGGTTAACTTTTATTACAAGAATTTTCAAGATTGATTAAAATTAATCTGCATATTTTGCAGGTATATAAGAGCACATATACTCGAGAAGTGTAGCATTTATGTAGTTGTTCTGTCCATCAACTTTAACTCTCCACATTTTAATACCCATGTCACATTTCGCTTTCATAGTTTTCCCCTGAACCACGTTTTTTTTCATTTTCCGGAAGATTTCAAAAAGATTTCACCGACGCCAACCGACTTCCGTCATATCTAACTTGCAGTGTTCCAACAATATCTTGCCAGTTTTCACAACTAACTGTCATTTCGCATTGATCCGCGCTGAGGTCCGTGTTGAGTAAGAAGTTATTGAATCGCCCAGGAGTTCCAAAATCTAGTACGGCTTGCGCTGAACAACTACAGGCAGGTGGCACTGGTGGGAAGAGTGTTGGCATTGGGTTACCCTAGGTTTCTGAAACAACAGACTTATAAAAAGCTGATTCGGGCAACGGTGACAGCCCGAGAGTTGGTAATTCATCGCTTAACTGACAACAAGCATTATCTCAAAAACTAACTAATGAAGCCCAATCGAAAATATTTTTTCGGATTCAGCGTGTTCAAATACATCTTTCGATTTGATATAATCAAAAAAGTTTTAGAGAATCGTCCGAGTCCATTGCTAACTGTGAGCACGTTTTGCGCATAGTCGGGCCTAGAGTGGTGGCGGTCAATTTTTGTGACGGGACCAAGTCCATGCACGTTAAAAAAGTTGGATGCGCACTGCACCTTTATAGTAAGGGGCCAAGAACATTATTCGATCTAACCATGCTACATGCGAGAAAACGGATTTCATATCCGTTTTTTGACCCTTGAAATTACTACAACCCAGTTTTCTAGAAGATTCCCAATGAAATCCGCTGGTAAAATACGCAAAACAAATAGACGCAGAGAAGAAAACCGTCAGACTGTCTGGCTCCCTCTCCTCTCTCACTTTGATTCAAATTCACCTGGAACTAAGCACGTAACGAACACGTAATCTATGGCTCTAAAAAACGGAGAATCTCCAGCAACCGAGATATTCCATTGACGAGTTCCAGCATGATCACAATCACAATTGTAATCCCGCACATCCACTATGTAAATAAAGCCTCTTTGAGAGTACGTTGCTCCCACCATCCCTTCCGGACAACTGAATCTTGTAGTACAACCGTAGTTGATATCAATGTTGCTAACCAGAGTCGGTTTGTAGAAGGCAACATTTGAATATTTTCTATAGAAATCTGGATCGTAACCAATCTTTTTCCCGATCGTTGATGTGTCAAGAGCTTCGAGAGCGCAGTTGCAAGGCGAAGGTGGTCCAGTGGCTCTCGGTCTCGTGAAATCCACGCAAATTCCTTTGAATACATTATACGTATACTGCCAATATACAAGCCACTTTGAACCGGGCATGCACGTTCCAAGCATCGACCAACGACCGCTCTGAAACAGGTTTTCTCTTTGGAACACTTAAAGGTGGCCGGATATGAAAGCCTCGTGGTGCAGAAAGTAGTGCAAATACGCAATTTGATGTAGGATGTGGTGTATGCACTGATTTGTCAGTTTACCATATTTTGGAATAAGACAAAATAATTGCCATCTGTGGGGTCGAACTTACACTCCACGCCAGTTTGGTGCCGCGCGCACTACCGACTGCGCCACACGAGCGAAAATAAGAAATGCCTATTACTGCCCTTATAAACTTGTAACTTTGAAAAGAGATGCTATGACTACTTTTCGAATTGTAATTTGAGTTTTGTGTTCTTCATTCTTCAATTCTACCAAAAATAATTTTTTGCTGTCCGGCCACCTTTAAGGTAGACTTACCTCATACACCTGATCGGTATCGTCTAAGTACACTATAGTATAGTTCAGTTCACAATGGAAGTCAAGCCGACACTCGCTACTACTAAAAATAACTTGAGGTGGCCCGTAATAGTATTTGGAAATATTTGTTTTATAGAACGGATGGTCCGCCAAGTCTACTTCCGGTTGAACGACAGCTTTGTAACTGCAGGGTAATGATGACTCGCAATTTTCTGAAATAAAATAATTGAACCGAAGCGTAGAAACGAGAGAGTCAGACAGACAGACAGTCTGTATCTCTGCGTCTTTCTATCTGACAAAACTTGCCAATTTTGTAGCATCCGACTGCCAAAAATGCAGTTACAAAGTTGTTTTCATACTCAACGGTCCATGTCTTTTTGTCACTATCACATATGATGCCTTCGATGTCATCCTATTATAATCATTTCATTCCAGAATTTTGAAAAAAAACCATCCCACCGTATATGAACTTGTGTCAGTGACCGAAATTCTTTTATGGCCGTCTGGACATGTGAAGTTAGTTGGACACTCCGTTTCCGAGTCAAAGATTGGCGTAGAATATTATTATATTGAAAGCAAATCTTGCCATTCCTTATGAGAGGAGAGTAATTGCTCAGCATAAACATCACTAGATAACTTGTGAATTGGACAACCGCATGTTGGGGCTGAAAAGGTAATTAGGACCATTTAGTATCGGTCAGTCAACAATGAAAAACTACCGTAGTTCACGCAGATTCCGAAAAGTCTATCGAAAGAAATGAATCCTGCTCCTGACCCGGTGTCCACTTGCCATTTTTGATTGCGGGGATTGCAGATTCCATCGGCAGAGTAGGCGCCGAACTGGAAAAGGTTGGAACGAAGTATTCTCCAAGCACCAGAAATCAATCTTTTCCCCTCAACTCACCACCGTTGCTGTCTCCTTATCAAACACCACCAGACTATAGTCTCCTTCACAATACATTGATACAGAACAGTCTTCTGTTTTAACTACAGGGGACGCCATTGGATATCCGGATACATTCTGATAGAATACATGATTCCCGACGTTTTCAGCAATGTTAGATGAGCTCAGAGCCAGAACGGGGCATTCGCATTTGGCTGGAGAGTAGTCGACACAATTTCCAAAAAGTCTGTCAAACGAAGTGAGTGCTCCTGAAACAGTGTCCACTTCCCATTTTTGAGTCCGAGGGTTGCAATATCCATCGGCAGAATAGGCAGCGAGCTGAAATAGAACATCTACAGCTAGGAATGGCAAGTGAGCGTCGGGAAAAGGCCGTTATTTACGCAATCGGAGTTGTTTGGATACGGATGTTTGCAAGGGTACTCCGGAGACAGAGCATCAGAGAGAACGGACATGCTCTCTGTGCTGTCTAAACCAAACCTGATTCCAATCGAATTGCAGGTTTGGCACCTAAGACTCTACCAGCCCTTATCCTACATAAACTCACCATTGTTGCTTTTTCCTTATCAAACACCACAAGACTATAGTCCCCTTCACAATACATTGATACAGAACAGTCTTCTGATTTAACCACTGGTGTTGCCATTGGATATCCGGATACATTTTTGTAGAATGCATGATCACCGACATTTTGGGCAATGTTGGATGAGCTCAGAGCCAGTATAGGACATTCACATTTTGCTGGAATTCAAAGAATAAAAATTTCTATAAGACGCTTAAAGGACTCACGAGTTTGAACCACCAGGCATCCTTGGAGAACGGGGAGCAGAAGAATTAGGAGAATGTAAGGGAGCATTTTGGAACAAATGAAAGCAAACACTCAGAAATAAATGATGAACACTGATCTAGTTGAGTTGTAATTCAAATCAAGTGATTTGTTATGGAATTGCTAATTATTGTAGGAAAACCAATGTTCAGTTTGATCACTTCCCAACACATAATTCTGATTTATTGGATATGTTTCTATCCAGAATGCTCCCTTCAATCATCCCAATTATACTGCTTCCGGTCCTCCAAGGATGTCTGGTGGTTCAAACTCGTGAGTCGTCAAACTTTCTCATAGCAATTTCTATTCTTTGAATTCCAGCCAAATGTGAATGTCCTATTCTGGCTCTGAGCTCACCCAACATTGCTCAACACGTCGGTGATCATGCATTTTACAAAAATGTATCCGGATATCCAATGGCAACCCCAGTAGTAAAATCAGAGGACTGTTCTGTATCAATGTATTGTGAAGGAGACTATAGTCTAGTGGTGTTTGATAAAGAGACGGCAACAATGGTGAGTTTAAAACAAAGACGTTCATTTCAAGCTATGAACTTTCCAAGCTAGGAGTAATTCCAAGCTACTCCGGTTGCGTAGATAACCGACTTTTCCAACGCTAACTTGCCATTCCATTCCAGCTCGGTGCTTATTCTGCCGATGGAATCTGCGACCCTCGTACTCAAAAATGGCAAGTGGACACTGGTTCAGGAGCAGCATTCACTTCATTCGACAGACTTTTCGGAATTTGTGTGAACTATGGTACTCTTATTTCAGCGACTGCGCAAAAAATGACTTTTCTTCCAGCTCCATGTGATTGCTCTTTTCGAAAAATCAGTGATAACGCTATTGCCAAAGAAATCCTCTCTAATAACTATCGCTGGGACAGATACAAGGTCCTCTATTTTTCTGAGCCCGTTTGGAACACAGAGACAGGGATGTGCTCTTCAGACTTCCATTGCAAAGAAAGTGGTCATGGGAAAATAACGATAGCTGGTGATACCCTGTCATGGTACGCAGATTTCAGTTTTTGGTTGTACTTTTTTTGGAGTTTCAGGAAGATAATGTGCATCTTGAGTGTACATCGGAAAAGAAATGGACTATTCGTGTGTCAGGTGAAGAGTTCCCTAAAAGAATCAACGCTGAACTTTTGGATATCGGATGTTACAAACGAGGTGATAGACCTAGATAGGGCTTCTTCTCATTGTCAAGTAACCCTTTTAGAAACCTGCAATCCAACATTTCCGTGTTCGTACAAAGCTATAGATAAACTTTCCGAATTGATCAATCATCCCTTGTATGAGGATCTCACCCCATTTATCACTAAAATCGAAGCTCCAGAAGTCACTATTGATGGATGTTATGTCACAATGACATGCAATGCACCTTATTCTATGGCGATTCTGGATGATGAAAATATTTATCCGGTGAGCTCATTGTGCCGAGGCATTAATAGTACCGTGTAAAAGTATACGAACGCCCCGGTTTTTCAGTTGATTTTCGCTGCTTTAGGCCTACTTTGAGCAAGCGCCACGCTGTCTAAAATGTTTCTAAGGCTAAAAAAATTTTGTGCGTATCAAGCATAGCTAGAACTTCATTTTTGTAGTTGACAACTTTTTGCTACGAACACTGTCCCGGCAGATATAGCTCGTCCGAAACAGCTACCTCAGAAACCGCACTTTTCAATAGAAATTTTGATAATTTCAAGGGGTCTTCATGGAACGAGCTGTATCTCCCGGGCGAGTGGTCGCACAAAAATGTTGTCCACTACAAAAATGATGTTCTAGCTATGTTTGATAAGCAAAAATTTTTTCTAAGCCGTAGAAAAAATTTTGGGTGTGTAGCGCTTGCTCAAAGGCCTAAATCAGCAAAAATCAACTGAAAAACGGGGGGTATTCGTATACTTTTGCACGGTGCTGTAATCGATTTTTCGTTTTTCAGTCACCGGATAGAACAGTGAGAGTACAATGTTTACCTGGTCCGATATGGCATTTCTGGCAAATTCTCCCCACACATCCATTCTATGGGACTTGCTTGGAATTGAAATGAAGAAAAAACACTTGAGCACTGGCTATCGCTTCGGACAATTGAATTCAAGATTCTGTTTCATTTGTTTTGAGTGAAAGGTTTCACTTTTTACATATATAATCTTTCAATAATCATCGATCTCTGGTAGTTTTGCTCGAGATATTATCTTTTCAATTTTATCCCGCACTGTGTATGCACACAAAAGGCTCCGCCCATTTTGCAGTGTAGTGCAGAAAACGCCAATTTGTGTTGACAAGAAAAATGGGCGGAGCTTGTAACGCCTCTTTCTGTGCATACACCGTGCGGGATAATATTGAAAACATAATACCAAATATTACTCCTAGGAGAATCTAGAGCTCAAAAAATGAATAATTATTAAAGGGGGTGGCGGAGAATTTACATTTTTTACATATTTTATTCAGAAAAATCATGAATTTTTGCTAAAAAATTTCGAAATTTTCTTTCCAAAAAATCAACTTTTTTGAGCCCGGGCCCATGTTTGGACATGTATGTTTTGAAAAGTTATCAACAAGAAAAGGCTTGAGAATGAGCCTCAATGAATTTTTTTTTCTTTCACAAAAGCTCGAAGTAGAATTAATCTAAAAATCAAGAAGAAGTTAGAAAAATGAGCTTTCTAAAAAATTAGTCGTATCAATTGTGTTGCGTTAGCACTGTACCATGAATTCGCTGAAATATTTTCAGGAAATTTAGTCATTCATGCTATTTAAGGTCACTTTTTTTGTCCTCCTCAATTGGTCCCCAAAATTCATCAGCAAAATTTATGCAGAAGGGTATTTTAATATTATAACAAAAATACAACAATATAGAAGAAAAACAAGAAAAGGATGATTAAAAAACATTTCTGCATAAGAAGCATGATTGCTTGAATTGCTTGCATTTGAACAAGCAATTTTCGCAGAATGTGTGCCCGCACTCTGAAAAACAAAGATGTTTTTTGTAGCAACTTATAAAAAAACTTACCAATACCCCTATTTTGCACAGCGCATGTAACCGCATCCACCAGAGCGATATCCTTTTCCTGTAATTATAAAACGTATTATTCTGAAACAAATTGATTTGAAGATAAATGATATCAAAAAGTCACTTACGGAGCTTCTGTCTTTTTTTCAAATTGACTGTGTAGTTGAAATATATAAACAAAAAAACATAAAATCGAAATAATCAACTTGGACCTGAAAAAAGTTTTATGAACACGCTCCGAAAGCTAGGATAATAGGCTTACTTTAAGGGTCCAATGTAGAAAGGCCTGCAATACCTGGCGAGCCAAGGTAAAAAGATATGAAGAAGAAGAAATGAGAGAAAATCAAAACCGGACCTGCAAATTTAGTATAAAATAGTTGCTAGATGAGCAATTTTAAGTTACCTTAAGGATCCGGGAAAACATGGGGAGGCCTGCAATTCCGGGCGAGCCAATGAGAAGTCCATTACGAAATAAATTACATCTTGACCTGAAACGAATTGGTTAAATAGATGCCTAGGTTCCGGAATATAGAATATTCAGCTCCAAAATTCAGCAAGAACTATCAAAATATGAACGCAGTTCTTGAGACACTATTGGAGCAAAAAGTGTTTAAAAAAAAGCTCACTTATGGTCAAGGTTATAAAAATATATAGTAGTGCACACCGAGAAAGTCGGTGTGAAGAGAAGAGAACGAGTGAAAAAATAAGAAATGACCAGCACAAAATTGTTATCGGAGCGGCGCCCTCGGTGAGGTTGAGAGACGCAGACACTGGGTTATACAGTCTTATCGCGACAACTGATTGACATGACGTAAGGGTCGGTCACTCTTCTCGATTTTCAATTGATATTTGGGAATGTTGGAAAAAAGGAAGTCGAGACAGGTACAACGGAAAAATCGGTTCTGAACGATTCATGCGCCTTTGAAGTTTCTCTAGATTGAAACACACACTGAATTCAAGTGTGTTAATTTTATGCAATCGCGTTTTTTCCCAAGAGATATGTCTGTTCTAAGCGCCAACTGAATCATATATAAACTTTGCATACCCATCGAATTGTTCTTATAGTTCTTCTCAAGACATCGAATATCACTACATTTAAGCGAAAGGTCAAACTCAAACTAATAGCCAGTTTCAGAAAATGAAATCATAAATAGGTTCTATAGATTTCCGTTTGTTGCTGGAGATGAGCATCTTGCTCTTTTTATCCAGATGACATCCAGATGAAGCAGAAAAACCTAAATTCAAAAGGAAAAACATATTCCAAGAAAAGTCCAGAGCTCACACTTTGGATGTTCAGGAAACTATCAGCCGTACACAGTCGGTGGTTGCATGTTCATTGCTTGAGTCTGTCTTTCTGATGAACTAAAGGTTAACCACAAGTTTTTTTTTCTGCAAAATCTTGTGCAATCGCTGAACTTCACTGGTGACCAAACATTAACCAATTGGCTTCCTTTGTACTAATTAACTAACCCATAATAATTTGATATATTTGAATTTCAAATTTGGTCGATTTTCCAACAACACATATTTCTGACTTTTCGCTTTCATTCTACCCAGAATGTCCCCTTACACTTTTCTAATTCTCCTGCTCCCGGTCCTTCAAGGATGCCTGGTGGTTAGAACTCGTAAGTCCCTAACCTTTTCATAACTTCTGTTATTCTTTGAATTCCAGCCAAATGTGAATGTCCTGTACTGGAAATGAGCTCATCTAATATCGTTTATAACGTCGGGAATCATTCATTCTATCAAAACGTTTCTGGATACCCATTGGTAGAACCAGTAGTAAAATCAGAGGACTGTTCTGTATCAATGTATTGTGAAGGAGACGATAGTCTAATCGTGTTTGATAAGGATAATGTGACGATGGTGAGTGAGGTTTTAAAAAATGCTCCTGGATGACTTTGAGCTTTGATGAAGCAAGCTCACGCAGCTCATTTTTCGAAAACCCCTTTATCGAAAAATGCTCATCAAAGCTCTTTCGCAAACAGATGCTCGGTTTTTTGAAACAAATAATCAGCTCTGAAGTTAACCGGTTGACCTTTCCCTGTCAGATACTAGAGGGATCCGGGTAGGACCTGGCCGGATTGAACTGGATCGGACTAGGCTAGATGGGGCTGACCTACGCATTAGACCGGCCCAGACCAGATAGGATTGGTCCGATAGAATCGGATCAAATTATGCTTGTTTACGGTGAAACGGTTCAAATTGGAGAGATTTTATCGGATTGACCCCGGTCCGATCCGTCCTGATCTGTTACGGTCTGATCCGGTCCTGTAACTGTTATCCGCCAAGTTCTGTCTCAAGTCATTCAAGCATTACAGTTTGGCGCCTACTCTGCCGATGGAATCTGCGACCCTCGTACTCAAAAATGGCAAGTGGCCACTGATTCAGGAGCAGCATTCACTTCATTCGATAGACTTTTCGGAACTTGTGTGAACTATTGTACTTTTATCCTCAGCGACTAACCAATGATAACTTGGCTTTCAGCACCCACATGTAGTTGCCCTATTCGAAAAATCAGTAATAACGCTACGGCCAAAGAATTCCTCTCTGATTACGATAACTTCGAAACATACAAGGTTCTCCAGTTTTCTGAGCCCATTTTGAACAACAAGACAGGTATATGCCCTTCAAACTTTCATTGCAAAGAAAGTGGTCATGGGAAGATTACGATAACTGATAGGGGGATATTGTACATGGTAGGCATATTTCAGTGTTTTGATTTATTCTTTCGAGTTTCAGGAAGAGAATTTGAAATTTGAGTGTAGAGCAAGTAAAACATGGACTGTTCGTTTGTCAGAAGAGAATATACCTACAACAAACATTAAATTTTTGAATGTCGGATGTTACAAACAAGGTGATAGCCTGAGATAACTCAGCCTTTTCCTTCTTATTGTCAAGTAACTCTTTCAGAAACCTGCAATCCGACAATTCCGTGCTCGTACAAGGCTGTAGATAAAGCTTCCGATTTGATTGATTTTCCCTATTATGAGAATCTCTCCGGACATAAGGCCAAAGCTCCAGAAGTCACTATTGATGGATGTTATGTCACAATGACATGCGATGAAACTCATACTCTAATCACTATGGATTTTAAGAATACGTATCCAGTGAGTTCAAACGTCACAGGGAAATCTGCCTGCCGATTGTTTTCTAGCAATTGGCGCCAAAAATATTTAGAGATACGTGATCTACTTTTTGTTTTTCAGAGACCATATAATTCAGAGAGAGCACAATGTCTACCTGGTCGCTGGTGGCGTTTGACGGAATTTGGCCCCTTAGGTATATTTCTTGCGATTTGTGTGGAATTATAATGGGGAAAAAACCAATTGAGCACTGGCTACCACTCCAGACAATTGAATTCAATTTATCTTTTTCATCTGTTTCGAGTTAACACTATCGATTTACATATATAAATGTTGCGAACCCATCGAATTTTTCTGATGGTTTTTTTCGAAATACCAAATACTCGAACATCGAAATCATCGAAAAGTACGGGATGTGTCCTTGTGAAAATGCTTGAATAAAGTTTTAAAACAACTTTCATTGCATTTTTTGCCTGGGTTTTTCAATCTATTCAATTACAGATAACTAGTAACCATAGTTTTTTTCTGCAAATTTCTGTAAAATCGCTGAACTTCACTAGTCACCAAACAATAATCAACTGGATTCCTTTGTACTAATTAACTAACCCATAATAATTTGATTAATTTGAATTGCAAAATAGATCGATTTTCCAAAAACACTTATTTCTGACTTTTCGCTTTCATTCTACCCAGAATGTCCCCTTACACTCTCCTAATTCTACTGCTCCCTGTCCTCCAAGGATGCCTGGTGGTCAGAACTCGTAAGTCCCCTAACCTTCTTATAGCTATCGTTATTCTTTAAATTCCAGCCAAATGTGAATGTCCTGTACTGGCATTGAGTTCATCTAACATTGCTCAAAACGTCGGGAACCATGCATTCTATCAGAATGTATCCGGATATCCAATGACATCCCCAGTGGTTAAATCAGAGGACTGTTCTGTATCAATGTATTGTGAAGGGGACTATAGTTTAGTGGTATTTGATAAGGAGACTGCAACAATGGTAAGTTTAGAGAATGTTATTCGAGTACCTGACTCGTCTTGCCTTTGGTTACTCTGGTACTTATCTCATCTTGTGGTCGGGTGTCTGGTTAGCCTGCCGTCCTGTTTGAAGTCATCCGTATGCCGGTCTCCTTTTGTCCTAGGTTACGAAAATTGGCAATTGCTATGCTTGTTTGACCTAATTGTGCATGCTTGAGTTGAAACGGACCGGACTAGAGTAATTGGATCGGATTGGACCGATCCGGTCTCAATCAGGCCAGGCGGAGTCGACCCGTAGAACCTAGTTTTGTAGCCTTGATTGCTTTTCTCGGCCTTCGTTTGTCCGCCCTGGCGCCAAACGCGGCTGCCGCTTTCAGCCCAAGTGAGCCATACCTTTATTGGTCCGTTCCTATTCATGTGCCATCTGGCCTGATCCGATTTTGTCCTCGACCCTGTCCCTGTAACTGGTTACCCCGTTAGCCATCCCACCGTCTTTTCTTACTTATTCCAGTTCGGTGCCTACTCAGCCGACGGAATCTGCGACCCTCGCAACCAGAAATGGCAAGTGGAAACGGACTCAGGAGCAGCGTTCACTTCATTCGATAGACTTTTTGGGATTTGTGTGTACTACGGTATTCTGAACTACGGTATTCTACACATCAAAAGCCCCAAGGACAGGAAAAAAACTGATGTTTTCAGAAACCTGCAATCCAACAATTCCGTGTTCGTACAAGGCTATAGATAAAGCTTCCGAATTGATCGATCATCCCAATTATGAGAATTTCTCCGGATCTAAGACCAAAGCTCCAGAAGTCACTATTGATGGATGTTATGTCACAATGACATGCGATGAAACTCATGTTCCAATCATTCTGGATGCTGAGAAGATGTATCCAGTGAGTTCAAACTGCACAGGGGAGATCTGTCTGTCGATTAGGGTTTTTGAAGCTCATTTCGAAAATAAATTCGCGTAAAGCGTAAATGAATTCGTTTAATGAAGAGAATGAAGCCTTGCCAATGCTTCAGAAGCTCATTATTTGAACATAAGCAATTTTTCTTGCGGAACCCTACTGCCGATTGATTCCTAACGATTGACGCCAAAAATATTTAGAGATACGAGATCGATTTTTTTGTTTTTCAGACACCATATAATTCAGAGAGAGCACAATGTTCACCTGGTCGCTTATGGCGTTTCACACAATTTCCCCCCTTAAATCTATTCCTTGCGATTTGTGTGCAAGTATAATGGGAAAAAGAACCACTTGAGCACTGGCTACTACCCCAGACAATTGAATTCACTTTATCTTTTTCATCTGTTTCGAGTTAACACTATCGATTTACATATATAAATGTTGCGAACCTATCGAATTCTTCTGATGGTTTTTCACGAGATACCAAATACACGAATATCGAAAGCATTGAAAAGTCCGGGATGTAAACTGTCATCTGAAATGAATCAAGAGTTCTTCTTGTCTCCTTGTGAAAATGCTTGAATAAAGTTTGAAAACAACTTTCAATGCATTTTTTGCCTGGGTTTTTATATCTAGATAACTAATAACCATATATCTAGATAACTAATAACCATTCTTCTGCGAATTTCTGTGAAATCGCTGAATTTCACTAGTAACCAAACAATAACCAAATGGCTTCCTTTGTACTAATCAGCAAACCCATAATAATTTGATATATTTGAATTGCAAAGTAGATCGATTATCCAACAATACATAATTCTGACTTTTTGTTCTCATTCTGTCCAAAATGCCCTCTTTCGTTCCCCTAATTTTCCTGCTCCCGGTTCTCCAAGGATGTCTGGTGGTTAGAACTCGTGAGTCTCCTAACCTCTCTTATAACTCTAATCATTCTCCAATTTCAGCCAAATGTGAATGTCCAGTCCTTGCTCTGACCTCTTCTAATATTGCTGAAAACGTCGAAAGCCATGAATTCTATCAGAATGTATCCGGATATCCAATGGCCTCCCCAGTGGTTAAATCAGAGGACTGTTCTGTATCAATGTATTGTAAGGGAGACTATAGTCTAGTAGTGTTTGATGAGGAGACAGCAACTATGGTGAGATCAGGGAAAATGATTGACTTCAGGTGTTTGAAGAACACCTCATTTCAACTTTTTCCAGCTCGGTGCCTACTCTGCCGATGGAATCTGCGACCCTCGCAATCAGAAGTGGCAAGTTGACACTGGTTCAGGAGCAGGATTCATTTCTTTTGATAGACTTTTCGGGATCTGTGTGAACTACGGTAGTTCAAAAGGTATAGTAGTCGATATTCAAAAAAACCTTTCAGTCCCAACTTGCGCGTGTGCATATCACATAATAAACAATGATGCTGAAGCTAAAGAATTACTCTCCTCTCATCATGAATGGCCGATGCTTTCAATTTATCAATACTCTGCTCCGACCCTCAATTCAGAAACAGAGTGTCCCACGAGCTTCGAATGTCAAGCAGGTGATGAAAAAATTATAGTCAATGAGTGGTTTTCTGTTACGGTGGGTTCTGTTTTAGTAGAAAGTCTGAAATGAATATTTTAGGAGGGGATCACTACCTTCGAATGTATGAGTGATAGCAAGACATGGACTATTGCTTATAGACCGTACCCGTTTCCCGACAAAGCATTTTTGGCGATTGGGTGTTACAAAGCGGGCAAGTTTGGCATCAACCTGTTTTTCTGTCTGACTCTCTTTTTTTCAGAGACTTGTGAGTCATCGATTCCCTGCAGTTACAAAGCTGTCGAAAATCCAGAGATTGATTTGGCGAACCATCATTTCTATCAAAAAAATATTTCCAAATACTATCACAGTCCTCCTCAGACTATTTTCTCTAAAACGGACAAGTGTCGGCTTGATTTTGCCGATTGTGAATCGTCGTATTCTTTGACACTATTGGACGACACCGATGAAGTGCTAGTGGTAAGTCTGCCGTCAAGAGCTCAGAAAAAAGCTCGTTGCAGACAAACTATCGGAACGCTGTGGGAAAATGCGTGGCTGGTTCAAAGTGGCTCTTGTACAATGAATATACGTTCAAACAGTTCAATGGGATATGTGTGGACTTCACAAGGCTTAAAACCTCTGATCCATAGCTGGGAGAATAATTTTATTCTTTTCATCCGAATATAAAAAAGTTCATAATTCTCTTTGAAATTAATCTTATCTGATTTTCCAAAAATTTCTGAGCAACCTTGCCTCTTGGACCGTTTTTCTATCTTTTCCGGTTATCGAGATACAGTGCTTTGAAGCTTGGGGTGTGAGAGAGCGGATAGAGGGGAGGGCGCCAGAAAAGCAGACAGTCTGCGTCTCTGCGTCTCTGCTCTCTCCCCACCAAAAGTTGTAGCGCTGTATCTCGCGAACCAGAAGAGCTAGAGAAACGATTCAAGAGACAAATTTGTGTAGAATTTTATGTAGATTCCGATTCTGCAATCGAAACTCAAAAATGAGCTCAATGTAAGTTATCAAGTATATTTCGGCTCCATTCTTCCCACTGCTCTCAATCGTTTATTGGTCCAAAAAAACAGTCGAAGCTCTGTTCCAACAAATATTAAAGAAGCAAGATTCCCATGAAATTCTCTATTGATATCGAATTTTTGTTTGATCGGTGATTTGAATCTGATGAATTCGTTGTTTCTGAAAAAAAATGATGGTTAGAGGAAGACAATGTACTGGAGGGGTGCCCCCCTTAGCGCGGATCAACGCGAAATGACAGTTCGTTGTGAAAACTGGAAAGATATCGTTGGAGCACCGCAAGTTAGATTTGACGGAACTTGGGTTGCGTCGGTAACATTTTTTTGAAATCATCCGAAAAACGAAAAATAAACGTGGTTCAGGATAAAACTATGAGAGTGGAGTTAAAGTTGATGGAGAGAACAATTACAGAAATGCTACACTTCTCGAGTATATGTGTTCTTATATGCTCGCAAAATATGCAGATTAATTTTAATTGATCTTGAAAAAGTTTTGTAATAAAAGTTAATTATGCATGGTTTTTGATTGCGAAGAACAATAACCAATTGGCTTCTATCGTACTAATTAGCTAACCCATAACATTTTCCTGAATTTGAATTGCAAAGTAGATCGATTATCCAACAGCACATATTTCTGGCTTTCTGTTTTATTCTGTCCAAAATGCCTCCTTACACTCTCCTAATTCTTCTGCTACCCGTTCTCAAAGGATGTCTGGTGGTTAGAACCCGTAAGTCCCCTAACCCCTCTCATAGCACTTGTTATTTTTTGAATTCCAGCAAAATGTGAATGCCCCGTTCTGGCTCTGAGCTCAACTAACATTGCTCAAAACGTCGGGAATCACGAATTCTATCAGAATGTATCCGGATATTCATTGGCATCACCAGTGGTTGTATTAGAAGACTGTTCTGTATCAATGTATTGTGAAGGGGAATATAGTCTTGTGGTCTTTGATACGGATACTGCAACGGGGGTGAGTTCTTCGAATATACGAGCATTTTTGTGTGCTGCTCTTATTCCCGTCGTCAGTTTATCTGAGAACGAATAATTTTTCCCGTGAAACAGGTTCCACATCTGACAGGTAACTTGATATCTGACACTGTTGTGTGCTTGAGCATGTGTGTGAGATAAGAGAGGTTTGAGAGAAAACCTTTTATCAACCAGGAACAAGGTTGTCAAAACAGCGGCCGTCATATTATAGCCTTCGGTCGCTCTAGCAGGGCCGCTAGGCCGCTGTGACTTCCGAGCAGCGGAGTAACAGAATCCAGAAACCCGATTTTGGTGGCAGCCGCCATTTTGACAGCCTTGACAATCAAGGAACCAGAAAGGCCTTAAATAATAAACCTTCTTCCAGTTTGGCGCCTACTCTGCCGATGGTTTCTGCGACCCTCGTACTCAAAAATGGCAAGTGGACACTGAAACAGGATTCGCCTCGTTTGACAGACTGTTTGGCATTTGTGTGGACTATGGTACTATTAGCCTAGCCACTGACTACAAATGAATTTTCTTTCAGCTCCTACCGAATGTGCTTGCCTTATTCACAAAATAAATAACAACTCTATAGCACAGGAACTGCTCTTTGACCAATATTTCTGGGAAGACATTTTCAGTAAATTCCAGTATTCTGAGCCTATTTTGAACTCAGTTGCCGGTAGGTGTCCTACAGACTTCCGATGCAAAGAAAGTGGTCACGGGAAGATCGTGATACATGACGAGTACTTTTACTTGGTATGTTCACATCAGTTTAGATTGTGTTTCGACTTTCAGCAATGTTTTGAATTTCAGCCAGACACGACATTCGCGTGTAATCCAACCGAGCAGACATGGGAAGTTCAAGCGTTAGGGCAACCGCCTCTTGGTAGAGAAGTCGACTTCTTGGGTGTCGGATGTTACGAAATTGGTGAGTTTTGTCTAGAATTTGAGGAAACGTACAGTTCGCTCTTCAGGAACATGCAATCCAGAAATTCCTTGCCAGTACAAAACTTTTGATAAACTTTCCGATTTGAAGGACCATTTCGAATACAAAGCTATCTCTCAATTCTATTCCTACAAGGCTCCAGTAGTCACTATCGATGGATGTTCCCTCACAATGACTTGCGACGGAAATTATACTTTGATACATCTGGACTATTTCGATATTTATTCAGTGAGTTCAAACCTTGCTTAACCCTGGTAGTAGGTTATTTTAACTATTTTTCCAGTTCGAGAAAACCTCAGTGAGCGCGCAATGCCTCATTGGTTGGTTGTGGCGTTATCCTGAAATGGAAACGGGTGAATTTTATGGGATTTGTGTGGATTTATCGTCAAAGAGAACTACTAGGACGCCGCCATTCGCCACTACCACACCACAAAACAAGATTTTGTCTCGTTTGCGTTGAGTGAAAAATTTCAAATTTTATATATAAACTTTGCATACCATCGAATTGTCTTAATTCTTCCTGGGATATACAGTATCAGAACATCGAGAGAATCGTAAAAACGAAACTTCAGAATTATACAATTCATCAAAAATTACACAACCGGTCCCCCTTTAACTAATTAACTAACCCATAATGATTTGACAAATTTGAATTGGAAATCAGATTGATTTCCAACAACACGTATTTCTGACTTTTTCCTTTCATTCTATCCAGAATGCCCCCTCATATTTTCCTGATTCTCCTGCTCCCGGTCCTCCAAGGATGTCTAGTGGTTAGGACTCGTGAGTCCTCTAACCTTCTAATTACTTTTGTCATTCATTGAATTACAGCCAAATGTGAATGCCCTGCACTGGCTTTGAGCACATCTAACATTGCTGAAAAGGTTGGGAATCATGTATTCTACAAGAACGTCTCCGGATATCCATTGGCAATACCAGTGGTTAAATTAGAGGACTGTTCTATATCAATGTATTGTGAAGGGGAATATAGTCTAGTGATGTTTGATAAAGAAACGGCAACGCTGGTGAGTTTGAAAGGGGATAGAGGTGTTAGGTGGTCATGGGAAACGGATCGGCTCTGCAGTCTGATGAAACTACTATAAAAAGATGGCCTAGGTACCCGTCTTATGCCCCTGTTGATCTGGATAGCCATTTGACGCCAAGTTACCTGGGTTCCCGTGTCTTGTTCCGGATAACCAGAGAGATCTTTTTTTGTTATTCTCACTGATTTTTCCATCAAAAGTACTGAGCCGTTTCAAACTGCTGAAAATTAGGAAACAAAATTCGAATCAGAATACAAATATCGGGGTCTGCTGAATCTGTCGGTCCGAGCCTGCCTGGTCCCGCCTGTATACTCCACTTCCACAGAAAGATACTTTCAGTTCGGTGAGTACTCCGCCGATGGTTTCTGCGACCCCCGCACTCAAACATGGCAAGTGGACTCTGATACAGGATTTGTCTCGTTTGACAGACTGTTTGGGATTTGTGTAAACTATGGTACTATTAGCCAAATAACTTTTCAAATAAAACAAATAACTTTTCTTTCAGCTCCTACCGAATGTGCTTGCACTATTCACAAAATAAGTAATAACTCTATAGCGCAGGAACTGCTTTTTGATCAATATTTCTGGTTCCATTATTTCAGTAAATTCCAGTATTCTGAACCTATTCTAAACTCAGTTGCCGGAGGGTGTCCTACAAATTTTCAGTGCAAAGAAAGTGGTCACGGGAAGATTGTGGTTATTGGTGGAAACTTTTATTTGGTATGCAAATTTCAGCTTATTGTTATCAGTTGTTTTGAATTTCAGCAAGACAATGTGATGTTTGAGTGTGATCCAACCAAACAGGGATGGGGGATGTCTTGGCCACAGAGATGGAGAGGAGTCGAGTTTTTGGCGGTGGGATGTTTAGAGATTGGTAAGTTCTTCTGTAGAACTCGATGAGAAGTACCGTTTGTCTTTCAGGAACATGCGATCCAGAAATCCCTTGCGAGTACAAAACTTTTGATAAACTGTCCGATTTGATTGACCATGCCGAATACCAAGTTCTCTCCCAATTTTATTCTTTCAAGCGTCCCGTAGTCACTATCGATGGATGTTCCCTCACAATGTCTTGTGATGGAAATTATACTTTTATGCATCTGGGCCCTTCGGTTATATATTCAGTGAGTTCAAACCTTGCTTAATCCCAGGGCTGTCGGTCGGACCCACGGCTTTTTGCTATAGGTAGGCCGCGGATAACTGCGGATAGGGGGCCTATCACTAAAAAATATGTTGGGTAGATTTTTATACCATCGGATAGAGCTTGACGAAAAACCTCGAAAACCCTCTTGGAGGTATGGTCGGAAATTTCAAGTTGACCTGATATTGCAAGTAAAAGAAAATCTTGTTGTCTGCGAACATTCACTTTGACCACATTTATCAGAGGAACCAAATGTTGTTCAAAAAAGTTGTCAACAGTAAACATGTAGTAAATTTAATTTCGAATAACTTTGTAGTTGATCACTTTTGTCTTAAAAAATCCCTTTTCAAGCTATGAGCTGTTCTCTTCATGGTCTTCTTTTCGGACAACAAAAAAAACACTCCTGGACAACGAAAATAAATAGCGTGAAAATAATTGAAATTTCCACTGTTCTCAGACAACGAAATCTTCTTTCACGTGGTTTATCAGGTCAATTTGAAATTTTCGACCATACCTCCAAGAGGATTTTCGAGGTTTTTCGACAAGCTCTATCCGATGGTATAAAAATCTACCCAACAAATTTTTAGTGATAGGCTTCTTTTATCGGGCCGTCATTTTGCCAAAGTGCAGAACTTTTTGTGCTCCAAAAGGCCGCCTCTTGCATCGAAGAGATCCAACTGCTAGAAATCGAGATATAAAAACGGCCGTGGCCGAAAAATTTGACAGCCCTGCTTAATCCTGGTAGTAGATAATTCAAACTATCTTTCCAGTTCGATAAAGCCTCAGTAAGCGCGCAATGCCTCATTGGTTGGTTGTGGCGTTTTCCTGATATTGACGGCACGGATGGTTTTTATGGGATTTGTGTGGATTTATCGTCAAAGAGAACTACTATTCTGCCGCCATTGGCCACCACAGGAAAATAAATTCAAAATTCTGTTTCATTTGTTTTGAGTGAAATTTTCTGCATTACGTATATAAACTTTGCATACCCATCGAATTGTTCTTCTAGTTTTTCACAAGATATCTACTCAAAATGTATTTTGTTGAGAGCGTGGGCCGTCTTTAATCGAAGTCAAGTAGCGGGTCAAACTTTCAAAGGTAGATTTCCAGACTCTTAGGGTTCAGTGAGCGCTCGAAAATTCAGAATCCACTCAAGGAGACCGCTACTTTTAGACCATCAATTCATAGAAAAAAAACATTCCCTTGGGAGAAATTGCCGTACCTGCTGATGGCTTTACAGTCTTGCAGGCACCTAGCTATTTTAACCGCATATCTACCATTCTTGCTGATAGTTCAACGAGAACAAGGTCGTTATATTCTTCCTTATTTCATCTTTCAAATGTACTGAACCTCAAAGAGCTCCTGAACTTCTGATCTTCACTGACAACGAATCAATCACCACTGTGATAATTGGTTAATATGATAATCCCTCAATCTGAAATTCAAATCAACTATGCAAATCCGTAGCTTTTGGCATAAAATAGCTAGATTCCTGCCCTCATTCTATCGGAGTTAAGCCCTGCTAAATGGTTTTCCTTCTATTATTTCTGCCCATTCTCATCCAAGGATGCCTAGTTGTCAAGGAGAGTAAGTCAGCTTCATTAATGTTAAGGGGTGTCTTAGAAGGGCTTGAGGGCAAGCAAGGCTGTCAAAATGGCTGCCCTGTGTCGGCTGTAAATGTGTCCGGCCATGGAAAACAGCTATTATCAGAGCTGCTGGGAATTCCTGAGCGCCGGAATTAGCTGTGACAGCCGTTTTGACAGTCTTCGATTCCAGAAGTTTCAGGCTTTTCCAATTAGTGTCCGTGACATGCCGGTCCCGGTCCTTTGTGACTAACCCCAAGCTCACATTTTCCAGACTTACCTACAACCCCTCTGCCCACTACCCCGGTACCCATCACCAAATGCCGATGCCCAGTGGAACTAGTCGACTCTACAAACGCTGCTGAATACATCTCCCACTACCCAATCTACTACAAATCCCTCATCAAACACTCCCTCGCCATGCCTATCCCTACAGTCAGCCCTGGTTCTGAACTAGGGGATTGCATGCTGGTTTCCACGTGTCCTAGCGGTTATACCAGGATGGTGATCACTCAGGAGGGGTCCCATGAGTTACAGGACCCCGATTTGATCTGTACGGACAGGAGATGGGTTGTTCCGAGAAGCGAAGAGTATAGCTACGTGACAAAGTATATTTTCCTGACCTGTGTGGATTACAGTGAGTTGGGGAATGTGGGCAAGTTGCCCTTGTAGGGTGGGCAAGACAGCTGTCTGATAGTTACCCAAAACCATTCTGCCGACCTCCGAAAGTCAGTGTACCGTACTCGGAGGTCGGCAGGTAACCCTGGGCAGCTGAGGCGTTAGATTGAGCAGACAAATCTAGGCAGCTTGCAGCTCACGATCACCATGGTGCGCAAGACCGCAGAACTGTTGTCTAGTAGCTGCCCAATACCTCCCAGTAGTCTCGGCTGCCCCAATTCTGCCGATCTCCGAATGTCAGTGTACCGTACTCGGAGGTCGGCAAGTAACCTTAGGTAGCTGTCTAGCCTGGGCAGCTTGCCGCCAACGATTATATGTTGTCTGATAGCTGCCCAGTACCTGCAAGTAGTCTCGGCTGCCCCAATTCTGTCGACCTCGTCAGTATACTGTACTCGGAGGTCGGCAAGTGAACTTGGGTAGCTGATCCGCAGGCTAGCCTGGGCAGCTTGCCGCTCAACTGAGCGATTGCGCCCCGTTGAAGCACCTAGCTTGGCCTTGCTTCATGACCAACCTCCTTCCTCTTCCAGACTCCCCAACCCCCGCCCCAACTCCACGATCCTGCAACTGTGATGATCCAACGCTCCTCTCCACTGTTGGCGATCCCTCCTATCAACTAGTAAACTGGAAAATCAACGCGGTCATGATTGAGGAAACCGATCCATGCTTCATTCTCCTCCACTGTCGAGATGATGCAATCATGCAGTTGTGGATCAATGGGGAGTATTATACGGTAGGTTAGGCGTCTCCAAACTTCTGAAAATCGGACCTAATTCAGGAGGAAATGTCGACTGGAATGTGCCACTATCAAACCAACAACTGGGAGATTCCCGCTCCACAAATATGGGTTCCAACCAAGTCATTCAATTTCTCTTGTATAGAACCTATCCCATTCTGGCAGTCCTGCGGATGTCAGGCAGAGCTTCTAGACACCACAAGAGCTCAAAAATTTATTGGGAATCAAGAATTCTATCTAGGAAATCTGTCAAGATATGATCTAGTGAAACCAAGTGCAGCTATGCTTCAAGACTGTATGCTGCAGTTTGACTGTCCAGGGGATATGAGTAGGGTGATGATTGCAGATAATGAGTGGCATGTGGTAGGTCCTGTCTTTGGATATTCGTTAAGTAAAAGTTTCAGATCGATGCGATGGAAGGGTTCTGTAAAGCTAGGAGATGGGATATCAGGATTGGATCAAAAACGATCGCATCAGAGACTGTCTTTATGACTTGTGTTGATTTTAGTGAGTATCGGGGTGTTGTTGGGTTTTGGAGGAAAGTGGTCTGGGTCAAAAAGACACTGGAGGGACCAGTAACAAAAGACGCGGTTGCCCAGTTGACCCGGGACAAGTAAAAACAGTAACCTGGGTGCCCGGAACCGGAAAAGAGTCACTCTAAGAAAGAAAGAAGCGGGGTTCCAGGAACTACCGGCTCCGGCAGCCGGTATCCGGTAGTCCGGTTTCGGTTGTATCCGCAGTCCGGTAGCCGGGAACTGCCGGCTCCGGTAGTATCCGGTAGTATCGGTAGTCCGGTAACCAGAAACTGTCGGCTCCGGTAGCCCGGTATCCGGTAGTACCCGGTAGTCCGGTAGTATCCGGTAGTCCGGTAGCCGGGGACAAAAGTCTTCCGACACAAGAAGTGGGAAGAAAGCTGCTCCCGGGAGCTGGGTCACATGGTACCTGGTCCACCTGATCCGTGAGAAAATCACGAGATAGAAGAGAGTAACCCGAGACGGGATGCGACTGCTATACAGACAGATAGTCGGGCTCCTGAACTTCTCGGGATCTGGCGAGACTGATTCCCAATGATCAGACATTGCTGAGTGCCCGATTAGCGAGTCGAAACGGTGAACTGGGCAACCCGAACGTCCTATGCCGGTACTTAAAGGTGGCAGAACATGAAAGTCTAGAGGAACTTTTCGGGGACTTTTTTCTCCTCCGGCACTTATAGGCAAGCCTGGTCGTCGCGCCTTTCTGGCCGCATAGCGCCGTCGGTAGCGCGTTTGGTGTTGCGCCAGTCTGACCTTGAGTTCGAACCCACCAGAAATTTTTTTGAAATTTCAGAAAAATTATTGTTCTACCACCTTTCAATCAATATCCCGATTTCAGATATCCTCGCCCCAACCACAACTACCCGTGAGCCCCCGATCTCCTCCGCCCCTGTCCGTGTCGATGAATGTGGCTGTAGATGGGATTTGCTCGATGCTTCCAATGCAAGCTACTACCTTTCTCGTTATGAAATCTACACTACAACTCTCTTCAAATATGATCTCGTACTTCCAGAGCCAGAAGTGGGTCAATGCGGGGCAACATGGAAGTGCCCCGGCGATTTGAAAATCGTCATTTTCGATGACACCAAGGGGTATGAGGTGAGTATGACCTGCCTCAAGGTGGAACATTTTTGTCTCCAAATTATTTTCCCAGCTCTCCTTAGATGAAGGGCTTAGTACTTGGAGGCAAGAGAGTAGGAGGGCGGCAGAGAGAAGGATACAGTCTGCTTGTCTGCGCTCTCCTACTCTATCGAAGCTGTTTTGCCCTGTTAATTGTTTAAGATACAAATCGCTCAGGATTTTCTGAAGAGTCTAAAAACCTGTTTTCCAGGCTCTTAACCCAACCTCCTGGTGTGATTGGACCGTCCCTCAATGGTATATCTGGCATGATAATGTTCCTGCTGGGGAGTCCTACTACATTTTTGCTACTTGTGTCAATTATGGTAAACATTTTGGTTTTCCGGCTGATTTCTCAACATTTACTGTTCCAGATGAGCCCATCACCAACCTTCCACCACCTCCAACCTGCCACTGCCCGTTCTCAATTCCGTTACAGGGTTACTTGGGTCCTGGTGATGATTACCACTCAAAACCATGGGATATCCAGACGTATATAAGTGAGGATTGGTGCTCTTGGACGGTTAGGTGTCGGGATCCAGCAGGAGAGATAATAGCGTCAGATGGACATGACAAGAATTGGTTTACATGGGTAAGTAGCTGCCTTAAGGGCGCAGACTAAAGAAAATGATCCCAAAATTCATTGAAAATTGTTCCAGGCAAAAGAAATCTACCCAACTTGCGATCCTGAAACAAATATCTGGAGTGTGATGCCTGAGGGAGGGATGCAGGCTACAAACTACAGTGTGCTCTCTGCCAAGTGTGTGGTTCATCAGCCAGAGAGTACGACGCCGAAAGGTGGGTTTTTGGGGTGCAGAGCTGCTCCTAGGGGCAACCGAGCCGCAGCGCGCTCCAATATTGTCTTAACCCTTACCTTTTGAAAGGAAAAAATGGTTCTTGAAAACTTTAGAATCGCTCGAAATTTAGAAAAACAAATTATCCATGAAATTCTATACATATTTGTCTTTTGAAGCGTTTTGATAGCTCTTCTGGTTCTCGAGATACAGCGCTTTGAAATTTGGGGTGTGAGAGAGCGAGAGGGAGGGGGAGAGCGGCAGAGAAGCAGGCTGTCTGCGTCTCTCCGCGCGCACTCTCTCACTCGCCAAACTTTGAAACGCTTTTTCTAGAGAACCAGAAAAGCTAGAATAATGGTTCAAGAGGCAAATATGTGTAGAATTTTCCGTAGAATTTTTCTAGACCGTTAGCTTTATCTGCCCCCACTCATCCCGGGTGGTCCCAAGATCACATCTCATCATTTTCAACCATGTCTCTCAATTATCACAAAAACAAATTATCCATAAAATTTTTCAGTCACCACTACCACCACCACACCTAACACTAACATATGCGACTGCCCATACACGCTAATGGACTCCTCTAATGCTCAAGAACTAATCGGTCATCGCAAAGACATTTACGATAACATCACGTTATACGAGACGGCAAAACCGACTGTTAATATTAGGGATTGTATGCTGTCTGTAGCATGTCCATCTGGATACGAACGGATGGTGATTGGGGAAGATCATTGGCAGGTAGGTGCTTTTTGACGGGCCCAGCCCAGTGATCCCGTCAACAACATAGTTTTACAGCCACTGAATGCAGGTTCGACCTGCAACAAGGATGACAAAAAGTGGCGTATGAAGCCCAGTGTATCGGAGGAGCACATTTCGTCATATGCCTATGTGACATGTGTGTGGTTTAGTGAGTTGGGCAGTAGCTAGGCAATATATTGTTTTTTTTTTAGAAAATCCCCTTGCTCAATGCAACTGCCAACTCAGCTTTATTCAACAAAACAATATCAAAGATGAGATCACTCAAATGCCTATCAACTTCCAAGACCTCATCGATCGCCGTCTAGACTACCCGTCCTCTACGGTCACGCCCACTTCTGGAACCGGAAATTGTCAGCTGGATTTTACATGTCCATCTAGTTGGACAAAAGTTTTGATTGCTGAAGGCAAGGGGTATAAGGTAGGCTCTTGAATACTGATTTTCTCAAGTGCTACAGGGTGATCAAATGCTATTTTTCTTATTTTCAATATTTCAAGGACTTTTGTCTCAAGTGCTATCTTTCAGAGGCAGTAGCGCATGAGACAAAAGTCAAATTGAAAAATAACACTTGATCAACCCGTAGCGCTTGAAAAAATAGCGATGGAAAGTAAGGACATTTCAGAACGGATTCACCCCACTGTCCTGCACGAATAAACAATGGCAAGTACAATCAGCTGGATTCAATACCTCCTCTATCAAACTGTCATGCGTTGACTACAATAGATTGACCCCTACAGTACCAAAATCTCGATGCGGTTGCCGATACAAGTCTATCAACAGCGAGAATGCCGCGTTTTTTGTGTCTCACTATGATTTTTATCGGGATAAGGTCTCAAAATATGAGATATTCGATGCGAAACCAATTGGGGCGCAATCAACGGAATCGTGTATCGTGTATTGGGAGTGTAGTTCGCCAGGATTGAGAAAGGTGGTGTTCGAGCAGACGAGGGCATATGAGGTAATGTCTCAAACCTTAGCTTTTGAAGAGAAAATAGGTTCTTGAAAACTCTAGAATCGCTCAAAACTTAGAAAACCAAATTATCCATAAAATTCTATACATATTTGTCTCTTGAACCATTTCTCTAGCTATTCTAGTTCTCTAGCTACATCGCTATGGAGTTTGGTGATGAGAGAGTGAGAGGAAGAGGAGAGTGCGGCAGACAGTCTGCTTCTCTGCACGCTCTCTATCTCCCTCTCGCTCTCTCGTCCCCAAACTTCAAAGGGCTGTATCTCTCAAACCAGAAGAGCTGGAATAATCGTTCAAGAGACAAATATCTGTAGAATTTTGCGGAGAATCCGTTTTTACAAGTTTAAAACCTCCAAGAACTCCATTTTTCCTGTTTATCAATTTTGTTTCTCACAACGGAACTATTCTCAATACCAACAGATTCTCCATGAAATTCTATACTTACTCGTCTCTTGAACCATTTTTCCAGCTCTTCTGGTTCTCGAGATACATAGCTTTGAAGTTTGGGGTGTGAGAGAGCGAAAGAGAGAGAGGGAGAGCGGCAGACAGTCTGCTTCTCTGTGCGCTCTCTCTCTCCCTCTCACTCTCTCGCGCCCCAAACTTCGACGCATTGTATCTCTTGAACCAGAACAGCTATCAAAATGCTCCAAGAGACACATTTGTGTAGAAATAACCATTGAATCTTTTTCTAGACGGTTGGCCCCGACACGGAATGTTACAAGTACGGCGAAACCGAATACCTCTGGTCAATCATCCCAACCGACGGTTACGATAATATGAGTCCCTATATTTTTGTGACTTGTGTCAATTACTGTAGGTTTTTTTTTCCAAAAGACTTCTCAAAAATGAAGAATTCCAGCTGCTCCAATAACTCCCGAGAAGCCAAAATGCGGAGGATGTGCCAAAAGTCTTCTTTTGGAGAACAGTTTCGAGGGGTACACCCTAACCAATTGGGATATACAAGTGGATATCAATGAGGAAACATGCTCATGGAACGTTCATTGTCGTGGAGATTACAGACAGGCAACAGCCGAGATCAGTAGTACTGAACGGCTTTTGGTATGGTTACTTTCTGAATTTTTATTCTGAGCAATGCCTCTCCTTCAGGCAAACAGCTGGACCGGAATATGCTCTCCAACAAATAATAAATGGACTTTGACATCCAATGATAACAGAACATTCGATCAGTTGGACCAGTTCCGCTTCAATTGTGTCACTGAGACTGATAAATGGGACTGATGGGATTTGTGAATAAGTGAAAATAAAGTATTTCTCAATTTTTTTTAGTGCAATGAATTTCTCCAGCATTTTTTTAGCTCTACTGGTTCTCGAGAAACAGCGCTCTGAAGATATGGGATTAGAGAGCGAGAGAGAGAGAGGGAGAGAGCCAGAGAAGCAGGCAGTCTGCGTGTCTGCGCGCGCTCTCTCACCCTCTTAACTTCGAAGCGCTGTATCTCGGGGTCCAAGGGACAAAAATGTATAGAATTTTATGGGGAATCTTCTGATATAATGAAAATCGAATTTGAGTGAAAAATTGATTCTCAAAATTGTTATACAGGCTCGATACCTATATGAACATAATGTATATGTATAGAATTCCATGTAGAATCTTTTGATTTCCAGAAAAAAAATCTAGTTGATCCCGACCAGACATCCAATCCAAAAATTGCTAGTCATATGTCTCATAATCCGCACGATTTCCATGGAAACCCGTCATGTTTTGCGGGGATTTTCTTGCGAAAAACATGAAAAACTAATGACTTGCCTCATCATTTTTTTGCGTCGAGACACAATTTTCTTATTTCATTTTATGTTTTCTAAATGCTTCTCATCACGTTTCTCCTAATATTCTTGTCGGTTTGTGATGAAACAGTAAGTTTTTTTTTCTCAAAAATTCAAATTCCCGCGCGATCTTTCCAGACACCGGACATTCAGAAAATGGTGATAATATTCGGTGCTCCGCAGGCTGCCAATATCTATTCCACACAAGTTCTATCTTTCGATTTTTGTGTAAACTACTGTCTCACAACGGATTCTTGTATGGTAGGTCTAAACAGTCTACCGTAATCCTTATTCGATGTGCAGGCAGTGTATATGGCGGATGTGACAGGGACGAATTGTCAGGTATTTGATATAGGGCAGTTGTACACAGTGAAGGAGGAGGAGAGCGGTGGGAAGGTGGCGATGAAGATGAACTCGACAAGTACTGTATGTCCATTGACAGCTGAGGAGAATTCTTTGACGGTGGGTTGGAGAATATTCTACATAAAATTCTGCACATATTTGTCTCTTGAAGCATATTGATAGCTCTTCTGGCTTCTGAGATACAGCGGGGTATATCCAAATATAGCTCCCCCCCCTTATCCAAATAGGACCCCCCAAACTTAACCTAAGTACAGCCCCCCACTTTCATTTTTATCTCCAAGAAGCACTCCCCAATTGCTCGTGGGATTTACTGTTCTCGTATCCAAAGAGAGCCCCCCATTTGTTCGTGGTTTCTGATGTAGGCGCAGGCTTACCGAATTTCGAACCTCAAATAATCTTTATTCAGCCTTTTTTCAGCTTTTTTTTCGATTATCGTCTATCCTTTCTACTTTTTTGGTGACTTTTTCTCAGCAATTCCACTGTATGAATAGGCTTAGGCTAAAACGTACCCGGCGCAGGCGTAATAAAAGCTCTGAAATACCGACTTGAGGGTGGGGGCTGATATTGGATGGTGGGGGGCTGATATTGGATGGTGGGGGGCTGATATTGGATGGTGGGGGGCTGATATTGGATGGTGGGGGGCTGATATTGGATGGTGGGGGGGTTGATGTTGAATGGTGGGGGGCTGATATTGGATGGTATAAGTAGGTATTAGAAGATGGTGGGAGGCTCTAGAGGGGTGGGGGCTCTATTTGGAGAATCCCAGGAGTTAAAGAAACGCCCCCCACTTTGTACTGGTGGGGGGCGATCTTTGTATGTCTTTATCCAGTTATAGCCCCCCAACACGAAGAAGGGCCCCCCACCCGATTTGTACAGGGTGGGGGGTTCTACTTAGATTCATTTCAACGTGGGGGGCGCTATTGAGGTGGGGGGCTCTACTTGGATTATCCCAGCGTTGTTTCTCAAGATCATCTAGAACTTTGGTATTGAAGATGAGAGAGTGGGCGCAGACGGATAGGCAGTCTGCGTGACTGCGCTATCTCTTTCTCTCTTACTCTCGCGCGCCCAACACTCTAAAGCGGCGTATCTCGACAACCAGACAAGCTAGAAAAATGGTTCGAGAAATAAATTTGTTTAGAACTTCCTGCGGAATATTTTGGTACAAAAAAGTCATATTGTTCCAGACCGGCGCAACCATCAACCAATACAACATCACCTCCTCCGGTGGTATCTGGACGTTCAAATCCATCGTCTGCCCCGACAACTTCACTGTCTTCCAACGCCCGGCGGGTATGTGGTGTATGGGAGTGATCCCAACTGACACCCCCATCAGTCAACAGACAGGATCCTCATCGTGCTCTAGTATGTATGGAGGAGTGCTCAGTGGTCTTCAGACAGTGGATGAGTACAATTATGTGATAAGTGTGGTTCATCCCTATCTTGCTCAATTGACAGGGATTTTATTAAAATATAACACTCTTGGATTTTGGATCAATGGGAGTCGAAAACCGTCGTGTAATAAGACGGTCACAAGTGCCACCTGTAATGGGACCAGTGTATGTTTTGAGAGTAATGCGAATTGATGCGTTTTGTGCGTTCTCGTTAATGCACGAAACGCAACACGACGCACCTCTCGAGATTCTGAACCTAACTTCTTTTTTTTCAGGAATTCACATTCTCCGACCCTTTGCTCACTGCTTATGACGGGTATATATGGGGAGTGGGTCAGCCTAGTGGAATCACAGCGGGTGACTCCAACTGTATTCACTTTGGCTTCAACAGCTCCACTCATGAAAGTATGGGCGTCGACGACTACAAGTGTACTGAAACTAACACCACTGCAGCAGCATTCATTGGATATGTTTGTGGCGTTCGACCCACTAATTCTTTGTGATTTTTGTTCATTGATCCTTTTCCAAGAATGCTATAAACTGGGGCTACATTTTGTTCTTACTTCACCTTTGTTTGCAGTTTTTAGGTTTCCTATCGTACAGCTTCCAAACCTGAATAATCAGATTTCCCATAAAATTCTATCAATATTTGTCTCTTGAAGCATTTTTCTAGCTCTTCTGGTTCGAGAGATACAGCGCTTTGAAGTTTGTGTGTGAGAGAGCGAGAGGGAGGGGAGAGCGGCAGAGAAGCAGACAGTCTGCGTGTCTGTGCGCACTCTCCCACCCTCTAAACTTCCAAGCGCTGTATCTCGGGAACTAAAACAGCTAGAAAAATGAATCAAGAGACAAATATGTGTAGAATTTCAGGAGAATATTTTGGTAACAAAAAAAAAACAGCAGGAAGAAAATCATTTGACATCAAATCGTTCATTTCTCACGAAGGCACCCACTCCACAACATTATCCCTTATAACAGAAAAGTTTCCTTGGTTAGCGGGGGGATTGTTGCACTGGATAAACCTCCAATTCCGAAGTACGGGAACTACTATTTAAAATATAGATCAGGAAAGGTAATTGGGAGGGGGGGGGTTTGAATCGAAACCACCGGGGGGGAAGGGATCCCCCTGGGATAACCATCATAAGCGGAGAAGCCAAGGAATAGGGCAATTGAAATCCTGGGAAAACTTTTTTGGGCATGGCCTGAGCCCTGAGAAAAACTTCACATTGGGGCCCCGTGTAAGGAAGAGACTTTTTCACTGTATTTCTTGCAACTTTGTTTTTACGGGCATCTCGTTTCCCCCAGAA